>JARYGA010060345.1:84351-126459 GCA_030545235.1 Helianthus tuberosus | reverse complement strand
TTAGGCCTTGTTACATGTTGGTCATATATTAAATAACGTGTAACACCTGAATATACAACAAATATACACCTTTTCATATTCAAAAAAGAAATAAATAAATAAATATGGGCTGGGTAGATTTCGATCACATCCTTTGGGCTGGGTTTAGTTGTCTTGTTTTAAAGTTAATTACCCACTAATCATATTCAAAGCCCAACCCATTGAAACCCTATTCCCTTCCCTATAAATACCACTTATTTTCCAGCCACTTTCCCACTTTTACAACCCTTAAACCTTACCAAAAACACTCTCAAACTTAGCTGAGTTTTCAGCAACAAATCTGAAAGTTCCAGCAATTAAAAGTGAGTTTTAACTCTCCTCTTCTTCTATTTCTTCTTTGTTTCTTCCTTCTTAACACTTGGATAACCTCTAGGAAGGTTTTCACAAGTTTTGTTGGGGAAACTAAGGTGAAACCTCACCATTTTTGAGGTCCAAAGTACACCTATAATTCTGCTCATTTTTATCTTTTTAATTCTTCATATTTTGAAAGAAAACTCATGTTTTACTCATACAAACCTATGTCCTTATGTCATTAATCAAGTCTATGATTAGTTTGCTTAAAAACAAGTTTGTTACATACAAATCGGAGGTGTTTAATCCCTCCAAACTTTCTGTTTTTAAAAAGGGTTTTGACCCACAAGTGTTGAATAAGACTTGAGCTTGTGTATGTGTGATTACTTGGAAAGCTTGGGCTATCCTACTTACAATCCACACCTCACTTGATGATTTCCTCTTAGTTAATATGTATGTTTCATTTCCATATTATTCATTCATGACCATCCTTGTTGTTTTTAACAACTTGTGCAATGGTGAATCTAAGAAAGAGGTTTTAAAAGGAAGGTTACCCTCCTACCTCTATGCATGACTTATATGATAATCCTTGATATACTTGTACGACATACTATATAAAATATATAAAACATATAATAATGGAACCCTTGATGATAATCAATTGATTATTCATCATGGTACTAAGTTACATCATTTAAGCACTTAACTTCTCGTTATGAATCTAATGGGCATTTGAACCCATGAAATCATTCTAACCCATACGGGTTTTATATTGTCTAAAACGAGTATTAAATCTATATGAATACTTTATCATATTCATACTTTTGTGTACTTTAAATTCCAAATCTAAACATTCCTTGAACTCCAAATTCGTACACATTCATTCTCCTATTCTCAATAATCTCGTCACGCTTGGATAATCGGAAAGTAGATCGAATTTTGTGAGTACACTTGACCCATTTTACTTTTAAAACCCTTTGGTTGTAACATGTTAATATAGAAACTTCACTATCACACATTTAAACATGCTTTATATTCTCAATCCTATATACATGCTACTTGTTTACTTAGGTTCATGCTAGATTATACATGCTTTATGTCATTAACTTTGCTAAGCCCTAACTTAACATATATAGCGCTATAGGAGTAGCACGCCGCCCGTCGGGGTCTTGTTAAGTTTTTGTTCATTCTTAAACGGTCTCGTCACTTTTGTGACGAGGGATGCTAAATACTAGTGGACACTTGGGTTTGACGTATTGCAATGCATGCTAGTTACCTTGTTTACAAATTGTCATGTGGATTCGAGAAAGTGCTTTTATACTTATGTTATATTTATACAAACCTTGTGTACTCGCCAATGCTTTCGCATTGACACTTTATTTTAAACATGTTACATGTTTAACGATGATGTTGATGATGCATGGAACATAGTAGGATGCCTAGATACTCATTTTAAATTTTGTATACTTATTGTAATATAATTCTTTCATTCAAGTTGTTGTAATTGTATTCTCCTTTCCATGTTGTAATCGAATCCTTATAGTAATACAATGAAATTCATTATTTAAATACTTGTCGCAAATTCTAGTGTTATGTGTAATGATCAATCTATCTTCGTCTCACTCTGATGTTTCCGCCGTCGGTTGGGGTGTGACAGTAAAGCACTTCGAGTTTTGTTGTCGATCTCATAATATTGACCCGACCATTGATATGTTACGTGTCTTTTACCAACTACATTGCAACCTAGGTTTCTACTCATTTGTGCAACGATCTAGCATGAAGAAGATATTTCTGATTCCTCCCAAGAGTTATCATGAATGAAAGGGAATGTTTTTCATCATGAAGGCTGGTGTTATTCCCGTTTCGTTGACGTTTAGGGGTGTTGAATAAATAGAGGCGGAGAAATTGCCGATTCCAGATATTGATTATTTTATTTCTATAAACTTAACATGATTTTAGTTATTCAATTAGGTTAATTTAAAACAAAGATTAACGGGTTCAAGCATATTTTTTTCTTTCAAGGCAAAATGCATGAAATAGAAACTACCTTTTACACTTTTCCCTGATTTTCGCAACCAATTTTAATTCGAATGGTGACCAACTACAACTTATTATCGATTTTAATAGCAATCACCTTTTCTCGTTAGCTCCATCCTTATGTTGCAACTGGGAACAAGAACTCCAAATTTGGTATAAGAAACGAGAAATTGCAATGGTTTTTATACGTAGTGAAGTCGTATCCCGACGAACTTAAGCTAGTCGGGGCCCATTGCTATCTTGGATCCACCATTACCAAGGTATTTTCCCCATATCATATAAATAAAGAGTAAAGTACACGGATGATCCCTGTGGTTAACCAAAATTTTGAATTTAGTCATTAGCTTTTTAAAAGTGCACGGATAGCCCTTGTGGTTTGCACTTTGTAACGTATTTAGTCCCCAACTTTTACCAAAAGTACGTGGATGGTCCCTGTGGTTTGTACTTTGTAAAACATTTAGCCATCGATGTTTAGTGACTAAATGTGTTACAAAGTGGCAAAGTGCATACGACATAAACCATCCATGTACTTTTGATAAAAGTTGGGGACTAAATGCGAATGCAAACCACAAGAACCATCGTGTACTTTAAAAAAGATAGGAACTTAATACAAAATTTTAGTTAACCATCCGTGTCATTTACTCTTAAATAATAAAATAACTTTAATTACTTATTGTAGTGTGCTGACATGATTCGTAATAATGTTTTCCTAGAGTATTAATGTTTTCCTATTCGTTTATCTAGCGGAACAAACCGTCATAAGTAACTTTTTTATTATATTTATTTATTTTGTTAATTCTTATCTATAATCTATATAAAGGAAATTTGACGTACAACATGGTAATTTTGCCACGCGTATCAATTCTAAAGCAACATGTACAAGGTGCTTAAAGTCATTTGAAAGAGGGTAATTTTGCAAATTCTCCAAACTTTTAAGACACTATAGGGGTAATCGGGGATTTCAGGGTATAATTGAATGCTTCAGTTTCAGTTCAGTTTCAGATCGATTTCTTTTCCCCTAATTGTTCTTCTCAAACCCTAAATCGATCTAGGGTATTTGCCTCATTACAGGAATGCGATTCGGTCCTCATCAACTTTTGAGACAACATTGGATGCAAGTGGGGCCGGATACGACATTTAGGAGAAGGGTATTTGGTCATGTACAAACTAGAGTAAAGGTTTCGGATCTCAAAAATGTTTTTTATAGCTCTCTTGATCGGTTATCGGACCTTGATGCAGTACGGCTTTGTCTGCTGATGTTGCTTGAGGTCGGATTCATGGGCTGCCAGTGGAAGAAGAACTTGCAACATGGAGAGATTCGGAGGCAGTGGTGGTGATACTCTACAACTTGATTCGAATTCATCAGGTTTTATGATATCTTGCTTGATTTTATCGTAGCGTCTTTCAGATTTCCTCTTCGTGATTTTTGGTTGCTGAGTTTTTGGATCTGTTTATCAAGTGGTAATATGTATTATACGATTAATCGATTGGTTTTGAGTTACGTTTATAAGTTGCTGAGTTTTTGGATCTGTTTATCAGTGTTGTTGGGTGGATTTGTATCTATTGTGTCGTTGCTCGATGGGTCACGTGTGTGGCGGTTTTACACTTAATCAAAGCTCGGTCGTCGGTCAGTTTCCTAAACCCTAATTTTTCAATTTTATGTTCTAATCTAAGTGACCCCATATCCTAAGTAAATTGAAATTTGTATCTAAGTTCTCTAATTGGTCTTCTGATGTTTGAAATCAGTGATCACGTCTGGTGCTCCGGTGACTGGCGACCACGCTTTTAATCAGGTTGGTGATATGGCGGTAGATAAACTTTTTCTGTGATATCACTATCATTTATTATTTCAATTTCTAACCATAAACTGATCCAAGATATCGCTACTCTCCTTGAACATCTGATTAAGAAACCGGTGATATAGGAATTCCTACGACCCTTATTTTTGTTCCGACTGCTATTGCGTCTGACCGGATAACACTGATTTACCACTCCCTTTTTCATGGCCGTTACCCCTTTATGCACTTTATTTGATTTTGTTCTTTGGTTTTTGGTTTCATGTATGTTTGTGATAGGCTGAAGGTTCAGATTGTTAGTATTACTTCCCAGGTGATATCCACATATGATTTCCGTTTTCAGTTTTTTAGATAACCTGCATATAGCGTCAATTAGGGTTTGGTAGAAGAAAATAAAATAAAACTATTTTACCAGAAAAAAACTTCGGTGTGTATTTCACTTTTGTATATTGTCTATGCAAATTGTTGCCATCGCCCCTTTCTTTAAATATAGAGTTCGAAACAAGTCGATAACTCTCTTAAGTTATACGAGTCTAAACTTGAACCTAGATAAGCTCGTACTCAACTAAATGCTTTTGACCATTTATGTTATTAACAAACCAATGGCCATCCTAACTACCTGATCCGTTGTTGGCCTCTTATGTATCACTCTGCCTACACTCCACAGGTAAGTGTTCTTCAAAAAACCATCATGTTTCTCATCTTGATTTTCTTTAGTATGACATTCAGATTTTTTAGTTCTTGGTTATCTCATTTGAGCGGCTTCAAAAAACCATAATGTTTCTCATCTTGATTTTCTTTAGTATGACATTCAGATTTTTTTTAGTTCTTGGTTATCTCATTTGAACAGCGACGAAGGTCATAGGCGGAAGCATAGAGAAGATGACGGAGAAGATTTTGAAGAACAAAAGAGAAACAAAGTGGATGAAGAGAATGGTAGGAGCATAAGGGATAGAGATAAAGAACGAGAATGTGAACGTAGCTTTGAGGAGAGGTCTTCTTCTCGATCAGATCGTCACAGAAGTTGTAGTAAGGATGATGAGAGAGAAAGGGATGTTGTGGAGAAACATTAGGGAGAGGAGAGGAGAGACAGAGATAAAGATCAAGATAGGGATAGTAAAGGGAAAGGAGGAGCCGCAGTCACTCAAGGCATGACCGTGAATGAAAGAAGGAGTTGCTAAGGTAGAGAGATAGATTTGGATTCAAGAGAGAGCAGGTAAACTATTCATTTCTTTTATCTTATTGTATCAATATGTCGACGTTTGAAAATTGAAGAATGTGAATTTTATAGAATTAAGTTCAGTTAGGTGTTGTCTAAGTTTGAAAATTGAAGCATGTGAATTTTTAGTATATTTAATGTCTTTTTTTATTTATAAGTGTAGAGTTTACCAATAATAAAAGAGAATGTAAAAGCTGGTGGGAAGGAGATCGTCGGACAAAGAAGATCATTGAGCATTTGAAGATCATCAAGACAAAGAAGACCAAGGCGAACATCATCAGGAAATGCCATTGGTGTAGATTGCCTAGCTTTGGTTTACCTCATCACAATATGCTAACTTTCTAAATGGCCATCTGAAATTGTACTGTGCAATCAAAGCAGGTAACAACTCTCATTCATGCATATTATATTCTTTGAGTGCATATCATAGTAGATTTCTTGAGTAGCCATTAACATCATTTCAACATATGGTTCTTTGCTTAACAATACTATTTTCACAATATCAAAAAGATTTTTAAGTGTATTTGTAGATCTCATCATTGCGGTAGGCAGAAGTTTCAGTATAATTTGTTTATATGTTTTAACGACGTCCTGAACGTTGTACCGATTGAAAGTGTTGTGTTAATTGGGATTGTTCACGAGTCAAAAAGGTTCACGGGGCAGCTGGTTGAACGGGTCACTTGGGTTTAGGGGTGTGAATTTCTGACACGACCCGAAAACCCGACACGAACCTAACATGAAATTCACGGGTTTAGGTTTAGTCTAAACGGGTTCGGGTCAGTTTTAGCTTGAACCCGCGAACCCGTTTAGGTTTACGGGTCAGGTTCGGGTCAACCTGGTCGGGTTGGCGGGTTGACCCGTTTAACACATTTATACTATATTATATTTTTTTACAACATATTTTACGTCATAAATTAAATGGGGTGTGTATTTTATGCCATGATTATTAACTTAAAAATAGAAATTAACATACATTTTATACTTTAAATATGATATTATTATATACATTTGTGTTTTTTAAGTAAATTTTAATATATTAATTTCAAAAAAAAATTTAGGTTGAACGAGTAGTGTTCGGGTCAACCGACGAAACTTCAGGCCAGGTTGGGGATTGTGTAAAATTTTTGGGTTCGGGTCGGGTTGAAACCGCCAACCCGTGAACATGACCCGTTTAGCACCCTTACGTGGGTTATGGGTCACTGATGTTGAGATAATTCAAGTATTACATGAGAACAGTGGAGTTTCTTGGCAACCGGGTTAAACACAATAGTAATATGTTTCAAGTATTTTTGGAGAGTTATATTTATCTTTTTGTATTTAGGAGATTGACACGTTCAGGTATGTGATGATCTTAACAACCCTGACATACTTGTCTAATTTTGTTTTTAAAAAACATATAGTTTATTTTCTTTTCTTTTGTTATGGAGTATAAAAACTGAATTTTGAAATCATTTGGACTAGAACAAAGAATGCAGGTTCTCCACAAGCAGAGAGATAAGATTAAGATATGGGGGATCTTTACACATTGGACTTCGATGGAGTTCTTTGCGATAGTGTCGGAGAAACCGCCATCTCCTGTGTTAAGGTACTGTTTCATTTTCACACTCACATTGTATTTTGTGTGTGGATGATGTATGTACATATAAGTTCTTTGATCAAACAATGATTGCTCAACTACAGGCAGCCAAACTGAGATGGCCTGAATTGTTTGCTACCGTCGATTCATCACTTGAAGATTGGTTTGTTGATCAAATGTGAATAGTACGCTTGTTTTTAGCTCAAAATTCTTTTATTTATTGTTAGAATGGTTAGTTTATATGCCTTATATTGCATCTCATATTGTGGCAGTTGTGGAAGTCAACTGCAGAATTAAAACGTTATGGACAAGAAATTCAGTTATGTTAGTTAGTTAGTTAGTTAGAAAATGGTTAAATAACTTTTGTATTGTAAGGGTATAAATACCCACTGATGTCTTCATTTGTATGTGTGAAATTAGAAGTTTACATTGTATATTTTCTTTGTCTATGTTTCACCAGACACGTCCCTTCACATATTTTGTGCATACTCAAACTCACAGTTGTTCATCCTATGTTCGTGAATGTTAATCGATCTCCGATCCGAAAATAACTGGTGGCCAATTGTCGGCCTGTGATTTTGTTACGGTTTTCTTTGTTTAGCTGGACACAGTCTTGGTTTCTCTTTTGCTGGGCTGTTGTAGCAAATAAAAATGTACCAAAAATCTCGACTTGGTGATATATTCATGCCCGGTATTATCGGCTCCGCCGCAATGCGTGGGTCTCCCACTAGTTAGAGTTAAGTGCCTTGTTGGTTCCCGTGGTTTGTAAATATTGTAGACTTAATCCCTATACTTTAATAATTACATAGTTGTTCCTGGTGGTTGCAATTTTCACACTTGGGTGATCCTTATCACTAACTAATGATAAATATCTCTGTTAAGAGTGTACTAAATTACCAAAGTACCCCTACTTATTAAAAAAAAAACATTTAAAAAATACCTTAAGAGCATTCACATTCATTCCATCAAATTGTGTGAGTAGAGTTTTTATAATATAAAGAGTATAAATATTGATTGTGAGTGAATGAGGGAGAAAATATTACTGTTTATTTGTATATTTGAGGGGACATTGTTTACCCCTATAATTTTTTAATATATATTGAAGTGGTTATGGGTGAAAGAGAAAGATAAGGTAACAAAAAAAAATATTATTTAATTAAAAATGATAGAGAAAATATAGTGTTTTTTAGTATAGAGTTAAATGTCATTTTAGTCTCTGTGGTTTGGGCCATTTTGGCAGTTTAATCCAAATGTGTCATTTTTTGCCTGTGGGTCCAAAAAGGTTTCACTGTTGCCATTTTAGTCAACTGGGTTAACTCAAACCATTTTTTCTATTAACGAGAAGGACAATTCGGTCATTTCGGTCATTTTATATGGCCGAATTGCCCTTCTAGTTAACAGAATTACATATAAAATGACTGAATTGCCCTTCTTGATAATAGAAAAAATGGATGAAGTTAACCCGGTAGACTAAAATGGGAATGGTGAAACCTTTTTGGAACCGCATACGAAAAATGAAACCTTTAGATTAAACTGACCAAGGGGCTGTTTGGCAACATGTGAATGGTTAAGTACTGAACCGGTAAGAGGTCTAAACCATTTAGTGTTGAACCAGTAAGAGGTCTGAACTATTAAGAGCCTGTATAATGCTTAACCGTTCAGAGACAAATGTCTGACCAATTCAGATTAGAGGTCTTAACCATTCAGACTCTGTATAAATCTTAACCATTCAGAGGCAAATGTCTGAACCATTCAGACATCTGCTCATGAAATAAACAGTCTGAACCATTAAGTGCTGAACCAGTAAGAGGTCTGAACCATTAAGAGGCTCGTTAAAAGGTAAACAACCAGCCCCAATATGACACACGCTAAAATGACATTTAACTCTTTAATATAATATAAGGTAAAATATGATAGAATGGATGTGAATGTTCTACTAAAGCTTATCACCACCCACCTCAAACTTGCAACTCTCTCTCTCCTCTCTCTCTTAACTACAGCTCCTAGAACTATAACAAGATTAATTCAGACAAAATATCTGTAAGAACTAAAAGCACCTCATAATCTTATTTGGCACATAAGCTCACCTTGATCCTGCAATTCTGTTACCCAAACGTTATACCGAAGTTGCAACGGGAACACACTGATTTGTAGATATTGTCAAAGAATTGCACTCCCTCCAACTACCAAGGCAAAAGTCTTTTGATACCACCAGGGTCGCAGCATGTGAGGGGCGGGGGGGGGACCCCCGAACTTTTTGGTTAGTAGTGTTACGTATGTGTTTTTCGTATAGAAATTTTTAGGGATATACTTTTCCGATCCCCCGGTTTTTAAAAAAAAATATGTATATACGTGTTCGACCCCCGGTTTTCTAAAAAAATTATGTATATACGTGTTCGCTAGCTATTAGATTTTTGAAACTTAGGGTGATTTGTTCACATGTGTTATTAGATTATGCCATGGGGAAGAATAAATGCATAACCTCTTTTTTCAAAAGAAAGAATGAAAATGAAGAACAGTAGAGGGAATTGTTGATGGAAACAATGAGAACAAACATCAAAAAGCTTCAACAAGCGAACCGGTTAATGAAACGAATAATGAGGCGAATAAAAACATTCAACAAGAGCATGATATTCCTCAAAATACGACTAACATCAATGAAGTGGATGTTAGTAGTCTAGAAAGAGATCCCGCTAAGCGACTCACAATGTGGAAATATCCAGTTAATATTTGGGAACAAGTAAGACTAGCTTATATATCATTAGGAGCGTATCAAATAAAGCTAGATGAGTATAAGCCTAGGGGTCCAAAGAACAATCTTCGTAGATTTAAATATGCTTGGTTTGATATGTTCCCTAATTGGTTAGAGTATTCTCCAACGAAACACAAGGCTTATTGTTTCCTTTGTTATTTATATAATGATAAACCGAATGAGAGCCACGGTCATAATGCGTTTACTAGTGAAGGATTTGACAATTGGAAAAAGGTTAATGATAGGGATAAATGCCCATTGTTGAAAATATCTTCATGTTACATTCGAACATTATTATCGGGTAGATTTGTTTACAGAGACATTGGACAAACAAATACATGAGCTGGATAGTAGATTCAATGAGCAAGCGATAGAGTTGTTATCTCTTAGTGCGATTTTTTTGGTGCAGTTGTCTGTCGACTACATCTTAGTTCGAGTCTTAGGTTAGGGCTCATTGTATGAGAAAACAGGAGATTGTATGTGTTTAGTGTATTAGGTTCGCTCATATGGTCATAAGCTTGGAGGTCCGCTTATGTGTCAATAATGTAGGTCCGCTTATATGGACATGTCCATATAAGCGAACCACCCTGGCCTATATATAGGTGACATATGAGCGGAACTAGTAGAGTTAGATGGTATTACGGCGAAGCCCTGCCAGTTTGTCTCCAGAGCTTGTATATTGTTAACAGATCAATAAAAGAGACGTTAAATAGTGAAATCAAGCTAAACAAAGACTGAATCAATGAATTCCGCCTCTGATTCAGTCTGAGCACTCTTCTGATCGACTCGTCAGGTCGTATAACGTTCCTACAAGTGGTATCAGAGCTCAGGAGGAAGAGTTTTTAACGTTTAGCTCGTTTTCGCTGAAGTATTCTGTTTTCTACACCTTCTTTCTTCAACAGAACGAGATTTACTGGACAAAACCTGCTCAAAATTTCACAGATTGTGTATTATAAGTCATTAACAAACCCTGGAAAGTTTTGGACCAAAATACGGACTAAAAATGACCTAAAACTGCTCGTGAATAGGTTCCGCTTTTATGTCACTATAGAGGTTTGCTTTTTAGGTCCGCTTTTAAGATCATATTTGTTGTAGGTTCGCTCAAGAGATCCGCTCATAGGGACTTGTTTGTTGAAGGTTCGCTCTAGAGATCCGCTTTTAGGGACATATTGTGTATAGGTCCGCTTCAAATTGCGTGTAAGGTCCGCTTCAGTGAACAACAAACAGATCCGCTTCAGTGAACAACAAACAGGTCCGCTCGGTTGAACATCACATAGGTCCGCTCGGTTGAACATCACATAGGTCCGCTCGTTTGAACCAAGCAGGTCTGTTTTTTTTAACACAAGTAGATCCGCTTCAGTGGACAACAATCAGTTCCGCTCTTGTGAATAACTCTGGTTCGCTTTTCTGTCACATCAGAGATCCGCTTTTGTGAACATTACAGGTGGTTCCGCTCATTTGGACAACTTAGGCTTCGCTCATTGTGACATTTGAGATTCCTTTCCAAAGTGTTTAGTTGATCAGAATCATTTCAGATTGCATGTGATTGTTGATCTTTCTAGACGTTGTTGGCCACGAGATATAGAAGAAATCACGTGAACTACTGTTTAAAAAAATAAGTCAACTAATTTGAGTGGTCCAATGGGAATTGAGTAGATTGCATGTGATCAGTAGGTTGAGGTCTAATAGGTGTTAAAGAGGTTGTTGGGTTTTGCAAATTTTGCATGTGATCTTGGTTCAATAATCAAGTGATAACTATTAAAGTTGTTGGTGTGATAAGTGTGTCGGCTAGTATAAAATCAATATAATGCAGCCCATGTGAAAACTTAACAAGCGGCCCACTCATATTTCATTGGGTATTAAAGAGTTTGTCGGTACATTTGTAATAATTGGCCCAATCATAGTTGGTTATCACTTTTTGATTGTTGGTTTAGTTTGAGAAATTTCGATACCAAAACATGGAGTTTGAGGAATGGTTGGCATATATGAATTATGAATCTCAGCAGTATAATCCAATAAAGCAAGAAGGAGAAAAAGTCTCAGCAAAAGAAGTTGTTGAAAAAGTTCCGGTTTTTTATCATTCGTCTGATGAAGAAAGTGACAATTATGAAGAGGAAATCCGGGAACTTGAAAATCTTAAACAACAACTTCCATCTGATCAACGTAGTGGAAAGTTATTTTATGCTGATAAAATTGAAAAATTGAAAGAAAAACAAGATGCAAAAAGAAAGAATCAAAAGGCAGTTATTGTTAAAGAAGAGATCAGAGCTGAGCAGATTGAACAAATTCCAGCTGTCAAGATTGAGAAAGAAGAATTTGAAAAACCTGTATCTGTGAAACCTGAACCAGTGTTAAAGAAAGAGGTTGCAGAAGACGCACCTATTTTTGATCATTTATCAGAAGAAGAGAGTAAAGATGAAAGTGTTCATGAGGAGAAGAAACAGGTTGAAAATATTTCAGTTTTGAAGGTTGAGACGAAAGCTGAAGAGAAACAGATTCCTGGAAAATGTTTAAACTGTGAAAAATCTGAGACAGATAATGTCAAACTCTTGAAGAATGTAGAGAGTTTGTCATTAGAAAACAAAATTCTTAAAAAATCAGAAAATGTTTTGAAAAATCAAATACACAATTTGGAAAATGAAAAAGTAAAAATTGAGAAAGATTTTCAAAGTCAAATAAAAATTTTAGAAGATGAGAGAGATTTGTTTGGTAAAAACAATCTTGAAAAACAAATTGAAATCAATTCTCATCTTGAAAAGATTATTCGACTTGAAAAAGAGGCAGAATGTGCTCAAAAGAAAATCAATGAATGGGAAGAAAAGTTGAAGGTGTTTGTGAATACTTCAACTATTCCTTGCCCAAAACCTTTAAATTCAGTTCCAATAAGTGACAATGTCACAAACTTTGACAAAGTCAAAGTTGAAGATTGCGATGAGAAATCTGATGATGTAAATGAAAAAATGAAGAAAAAGAATTTATTTTTGAAGTTAAAAGAAAAGTTTCAAGAAACTGTTCCACAATCAACTGAAAAGGGAGAATGCTCTAAGCAAAAACCTTTGAAGAAGAAAGTGGAACAAAAACAAAAAGAGAAAATTTTGAAAAATGTTCAAAAAGAAAATAAAAGTTCATCAGATCAATCATCCAATCGTAATCAAAAATTACAAAAAGTAAAAATAAAAAATTCAAAAATTGTTGGTAATAAGTGGTGCAGGTTGGACCACAGTGCTTCAAAGTCAAATCCAGCTTACAAGAGGAGAAATGGATATCACCAAGCCAAACAGTGCTATGATCTGAATGTTTGGACTAAAAATGGTGATTGGTACGATAACAGAGTGTGTTACAGATTCGGCTATCAAGGACACATTGCTGTTAAATGTTAGAGTTGGAGGTTTGAGTCAAGAAAATGCTTTAACTGCAACATCATTGGCCATATTGCTAGAGATTGCTCAATGAGATCAATGAGAAGATCGAGGGTTGAATCTCAGAAGCTGGAAAAGATTCCAGTCAATGTCAAGCCCAAAGAACAAAAGGTTCAAGAACCTAAAGTTCAAGAAACGAAAGTGAAGCTTTCTCAAGGGCAAAAAGATAGACTGAGGAAGAAGAGAAAGAAGGCTAGAGAGTATCTAGAGAAGATCTTGTCTTCGGGTTCATCAGTTAGTAAAAATAAGAGTTCTGATGAATCAACTTCCTCGATTGCAAAATCAAGAAAGACGAATTCATCGGATACAAATCTGAGGACGAAAGAAGAAAAGAAGAAGAAGAAAATGGTCGGCGATGAATCTGATGTGTCAAAGTCAGACAAGCCACCATCAGGCAATAAATCTGACAGGTCAAAGTCAGACAAGCCATGTGCAGGCAATGATTCTGGTTCGTCAAAGCCAGAAGAGCCTGTTGTTGAGGTAAAATATGAGAATTCAGGTTTAACAATGGATGATGAAAATTTTCCACCATTGTTGAACAAGAATTCAAAATCACCCAAGGACCGTCAAGCTTGGGTGAATCTGTTTAAATGAAAAATCTAACTTGCCGGAGTTCCCAGGTTGGTAAGCGTGGAACATGAATCGGCACTTTTCTTGAGAAATTTCACTCTGGTGATTTTTCGTCTTACAAGTGGTAAATCAGGGACATTAAGTTGTACTTGATTTTCTACAAGTGATATTTGAGGTTTGATCTTAAAAATGTTAGTTTTTACAAGTGGTTGAAGAGAACAAAGTGATGAAAGATCCCCGAATTTGTGAAATGACACACAAAACTTATTTTCCGGAAAAACCATTTGATTAAAACAAACTTAAGTGTTTTGAAATCATAATGGGAAAATAGTTTGTTGTGAGGGGGAGTTCTGATTGTTTATGCCAGGTGGATGGAGAATTGAAGTGATTCTCATCAAGTTGTCAAGTTTGTACAGTTTGTTTCAAATTTTCCCAGAAAATCAAAATTGAAACATATTTTGATTTTAGGGGGAGAAAAATTTTTTAAAAAAAATTAGAAAATTTGAAAATGTCAAAAACATTGAAAAATTTAAAAATGAGTTTTTGCTGAAACAAGAGGAAATGATAGAAAATCAGTGGACTATCACAGCATGCTAAAGAAATGAAAAGTCTAAATGTGATAAACGGTTTCACTAAAGACGTGACGATAAGCTCAGCTAGACTAGTAGATTTGCGATAACGATACAAACTTAAATGAAAAAGCCTAGTTCTAGTGGGAAACATGGTTGAAAGCATAGTACTTAGTTTTGTCCTTCTTGATTGTGTGCCTGCTCAGTAATTGCTGAATGCCAAAAGCATAAAAACTGGTTAAGTTTGTGAGCTTTCACAACTTCACTAAAAATGTCACTGTGATTGTGCATTTCATTTTGCAAAGATTTAAACTTGTCTTATTTCTTTATTTTGTTTAAGCATCGGACATCCTCTGCGTATACGTGAGTATCGACCTGGATGTTGTTGCCTAAACGTTCTGCTTTATTTTCTTTGGTGTTTCGTTTAAGCTTTGGATCACCTCTGCGTATACGGGAGTATCGACCTGGTGGTTAAAGCCTAAACAACTTCAACTTATTTTTATTTTCTTATTTTGTTTAAACATTGGACTTTCTCTGCGTATACGGAAGTATCGACCTGATTGTTAATGTTTAAATATTCTGAGTTGTTTTCGCACAAATCACAGTTGATAAAAGTTTAAAGGCATTACTTGAGTCAGTGTATTGCATGATGAGGGGATATGCTGAGATCGTGGGGTCCATAAGAACTTAGTGCTATCTTAATATACTTTAAAGTATCGGTAAGCATGTTGAAAGTTTTTAGATTGAGCTTAAGAGGACAAACATATCGTCAATCAACATGAATAGTTTAGAGCTTAAAACGATTAAGAGCTTAACGGTGCTTGTGATTTGTCTAAAATCTGATCTGATCCTCTTTCGCAAACTTACAAAAATATGTTTGTACATATTTCATTTCTGCATTTAATTTCTGTTATTGCGTTTGTGTTTCATAGTTTGAAAAATCCAAAAAGATTTTTGACAACTGATGTTGAAAAGCTGATATTCAAAATCTCAAAGGCTAAACAAGATGAACAGTTGGGTTGGTTAAATGGTTTGAAATGTTTAAAATGTTTCATTAATTTGAATCAGAATTTGAAATGTTTCAAATTTTTTAAAATCAATTTTAAATGAAAATGATTCTCAAATGTTTAGTTGATTCATTAAGTTGAATCACAACAGTGTTGGTTTGTAAATTGTGTGTTTGAGATGTGTAGGTTTCTGATCCTGTTGCTACGCAAAGCCAGGAGATGCATCAGAACCTGAGAAGAGCTTAAACTGAAAAAGTCAGGATTTGATTTCAATGGTGATAACAAATTCCAAACAGCGATCCCAGCTCGATGAAAGGGGGAGTCTGATGAAAGTTAGATCCAGAGAAAGATCCAGGTATATGATTCCAGGAAGAGTTCCTGAAGAAGACCGATCGAGATTGAAGAGTTGTCATGTTGAAGACTCTCACTGAAGATTCCGTCAACATTCAAGGGGGAGTCTGTTGGTGCAGTTGTCTGTCGACTACATCTTAGTTCGAGTCTTAGGTTAGGGCTCATTGTATGAGAAAACAGGAGATTGTATGTGTTTAGTGTATTAGGTTCGCTCATATGGTCATAAGCTTGGAGGTCCGCTTATGTGTCAATAATGTAGGTCCGCTTATATGGACATGTCCATATAAGCGAACCACCCTGGCCTATATATAGGTGACATATGAGCGGAACTAGTAGAGTTAGATGGTATTACAGCGAAGCCCTGCCAGTTTGTCTCCAGAGCTTGTATATTGTTAACAGATCAATAAAAGAGACGTTAAATAGTGAAATCAAGCTAAACAAAGACTGAATCAATGAATTCCGCCTCTGATTCAGTCTGAGCACTCTTCTGATTGACTCGTCAGGTTGTATAACGTTCCTACAGATTTTTTGTTCAAAAAAGATTAATATTGATCAGATTGTTCTTCTTGTTGAGAAATATTATCCTAAAGATTTTACAGAGCAAGAGAGGGAGCAGTTACGTGCTCAGTTGGATAATTTTCAAGTTGAAAGGATAAATAATCCTAAGCTAAGTGGGGTATCAACTCTTTCTGATCTTTGCAAAACTATTATGGAATGTCAGAAAAATAACATGTACAAATTGGTTGAAAGAGTGTGTTGGCTAATCTTGACACTTCCAGTTTCGACTGCAACAACGGAAAGAGGATTTTCAGCAATGAAAATATTTTAGAATCGCCTTCGCAATAAGATGTCCGATCAGTATGGTGATTTACATAGAAAAGGAGATTGCTGAGAACTTTGATTCGGAGTCCATAATTGAAGAATTCAAAAATCTTAAAGGAAGACGAGCATAACTATAATTCTTCATCCAACTGAACCGGGTACCCACCTTCCTCTTCTTTTTAATGTTTTGGTGTCTTTGTTCAATTGTTTGTTAAACAATGTTTACGTTTTAATGTTTGAGAATGTTTTTTAATTTGATATTAATGTTTGACCCGACCCGAATCGAATCACCGACACCCTACTCGACCCGACCGGAATCGAATCACCGTTGCCTGACCCGAACATAGAAATTTTTTTTTTAAGTCTGATGCCTTCCGACCCCCCAAAAAAATTTTTCAAGCTTCACCACTGGATACCACGCTGCCATTCGATGAGAATATGTTAATTACATATATCTTTTAATCTTTTTTATTTATTTTTGTTACAAACCTGCTATATATGCGGTGGTCGGAGCTACGGGGTGAAGGGGCAGGTTGTGAGTGTGGGTTACGTGGTGGTGGTGAAGGGGGTTTTCGGGTGATAGAGACTGATTCGAGATGGTCAATCTCCCAATGGATTTAGCCTTTTTAGTAGGCAAACACTCCCAAGAAATAAAGTAAAGAACAAGACATTTTTATATCAACTTTTTCCTGCTCATTCCAATGAAAAACATGGTATTTAAAGCAACAAGATGCATAACCTACTACTACGTGGATAACATGAAATAACGAAATAATGTAAACGCCATATGCATGACCAAAACTAAAAGATCATGGGAACATGGACAATTGAGAACATTGAGAATTGATTAGTCTTGACCGGTTGTTTAAAGGGTCATGGAGGGTCCGTATCAATGCCCACCGCTTGAAAACGTCATTGTCCTCAAGGACGGTAATAAGTACCACGGTGATCACCATTCTAGACGTACAACCTAGTTAGGGCCGGTCTCAACGTATCGCCAAGGTGGTCGCCACTCCCTTCATCCGCCACTCAAGCCGTTTGTTCCGTTACCCAAACCGTTGCTCCAAAAACCATCCTACAACAAATGCAATCATCCGCGTCCAAAAAAACGCACCCATCGTCACCACAAAACTACCCCAAAAACCGCACCCAAACGAACCTATTCTACCACACCGACCGCACCAAAACCAACCTCAAACGGCACCCATCGACACCCGAAACCACCCACAAAAAATCGCACTTACAACACCCAACTCTTGCCATTTCACAAAAAGGAACCGAAGACAACTGGACAACGTGATTGGTGGTCCCCGTTGTCACACCCTGACTTTTGCGGAAGCGTGATTATGGTGTGACTTTCTTAATACCATTGCATTCAATCATAACAACAACTATATGATAAAACCATAGATTCGTCATCCATTAAATAAGTTTGAAAACATCACAACATCATTGTTTAAACACAGACTTTAAATTCAAGTTATACAAACCATACGGAATGTTTAGGAGTTCACTAAGGACTCTTCAAAAGATATTAAATAAAACCAAGGTTTGGAAGACGTGTCTTGTCCAGGAATAGGACACCCTAGCCAAACCCTAAAACCATGGATGACATCTTTTATTCTTGACATAACTTGAAACATGCAAACGCCCACCAGATCCACATCTACTTCCCTGAAATACATGTAGTTTGAAAACATCAACAAAAGTTGAGCGAGTTCATGTGTTTGTTTGTGCGTATGAGTAAACCTTTGAAAGTATGTCTGTATGTATGTAAATCCTGGTATGAAAGCAACAAGGAAAACAGATCACCAATGGTTTGCAAGGCAATTGATATGTGTGAAGTGATGCAGGAAAACTCAAACCTAGCAGATTTGTCTCCGGGAATAAGACATAGTCACCACATGGGCCACCCTGGTCCGCATGGGTGTGGGCTCGCTACACCTAAATAGATCTATCACTCATGTCCCGCGGTCCTACAACGAGGATTAATGGCCTTAAGTGTTGTACCCACCACTCACATGATCAAGCAGTACCCTTCCTTAGCTAACCATACCATCTATAAAACGTTTGTAAACAGTTGTAACATGTACTTCACCCCCGAAGTTATAAAACTGAAAACAGTTAAAAGAAAAGGGGGACATGAACTCACAGTCTTGCATCTTCGGGTCACAGTTAGGGCTGTAAACGAACCGAACGAACACGAACAAGGCCTTGTTCGTGTTCGTTCGTTAAGGAAATAAATGTGTTCATGAACGGTTCATGAACACTTACCGAACGAGATTTTATGTTCGTGTTCGTTCATTAAGGAAATGAGCGTGTTCGCGAACGGTTCACGAACACAAACGAACACAAACAAATTTGGCGAACTCGACGAAGGATAAAGATAGATGGCCCAAAGAGTAGCACTCGAACTTGAATCCCTTATTGTGGAACGGAGGTCAATCGTATTCGTGGATGTAAATAATGAGAAATGAAAGGGAAATGATGCATAAACAAGGTGAAAGTGGGTTTCCTAGTTTAATTGCTAGGGAAATAAAATTAATAAAAGTTTAATAATATAAAAAGTACAAATAAAATATAAGAAAGTACAATGATCTTCAATTAAAACACAAACATACGAATATAAACGAACGCAAATCAACGAATGTGCACGAACACGTTCACGAACACCTTACCGAACGTTCACGAACACAATCGAACGAACGAGACCTCTGTTCATGTTCGTTCATTTAACTAATCGAACGAAATTTCTTGTTCATGTTCGTTCGTTTATTAAACAAACGAACATAAACGAACTTCCCGCCGAACGGTTCACGAACTGTTCGCTGAACGTTCGGTTCGTTTACAGCCCTAGTCACAGTAACTCAAAGCTCCTTCGGTGAACACGACTACCTATAACGTACTAATGTCTATTAGACGAACGGGCCGTGCCTTGGTTTAGTATTAATGTCTTTGAGTTACGTTTCTCTTATGCCTTTGATATTATTCCAAGTTATATAATTATTGTCAAAATAATTAATATTTTAACTTAAATTATATTTATTAAATTTTGGAATAATTGTTAAACAATATATATTAATTTAATACTTCCCAAGTATTTTTACTTGTATTTCCTTCCCAAGGATGGGGGTATCTTATACATGTGTATTCGTATTCTTGTATTAATATTTTCATATAAGTTCCAAAAATAATATATTTTTAAGTCTAACTTTAGAAAATATATATATATATATATATAAACTTATTTTTATCCAAAAATAATGTATTTCAAGTTTACTCAAGAAAATATATATTTTTCCCAAAAATAATATATCTTATAAAAATTCCAAGTAAATGTATTTTTCCTTCCCAAAAAAAATATTTTTCCTTCTTGCCATAATATGATATAACTTGTGATAATCATAAAAATCATATTTTCGTTTCCTTGTGTCCAAAATATTATTATTTACCAAAATATACTTGTGAATTAGGTTCCGGAATATTTTGTAAGTTACATTTCTTGTTCGGTTTCGCCAATGTTTTGTGTGTAACTTGTATATTTATTCCTTTAGATTTTGGTGATATTTTGGATTGTAAACCTTGGTATTTTGATGTGTTACATTATTTCATGCCCTAAAATAATATAACTAATACACAAAGTATACAAATAATCACACATGTGTGTCTTCAATGTATATATATTCTAAATATATATTTAGCCACTTTTGTTTATAAAAACCAACCTCCAATATTTGTATTTTTGTAACAAAAAATTATGGCAAAGTTTTTGTAACCATTTATTGTTGAAAATACACTTGTAAGTGTATGTTTACAAATATTTTTCTAAGTGTTTATATTTTTAGAAAATTTTGCCATGGTTTCCCCTAAAAATGGAGGTTTCCATGCTTTCAAGCATATCATGTTCTTTTGTAAAATCACCACAATCAATTTACAATCAACTCTAAACAACTTACACTTACCAATCTTGCCAAAATCATGCATATTCTACTATTTCATGAACTTGAAAGTTTATGAAAATTTGTAGTAACTTTGTAGGGTGTTTAGTAAGTTTAGTTACCCTTTAAAGTGTGGTTGTTTATATAAAAACATCATTCTTGAATGACTTAGATGTTTACCACTTGAAATCATGTTTTACAAAAATGTTTCTTTATGAAATTTTCTTGTTACACAAGTGTTTCTACACTTGTTTATCCACCAAAAATGAGATTAGTTTATGTAAGAACCAAGTTTTAACAAATCGTATATTTCTAGCTTGGTTTCTTTGAGAATAATCCATGAAATATTTAGATTTACAAGATTAACAAATTACTTTAATCATGGTTTTTCAAGAAAACATTATTTCCTTCAAGTTCATGCTTTAAGTGTGGATGATTCATCATCCTACAACAATTTCTATTTTCACATCTTGTGAAACTATGTTTTTAATCATGATTTAGCAAGATCTTATGATGATTAACATCACTTCTACAAACAATCAAAGATCAACAAGCATAACAACTTATATTTATGAAGATATCTTTACTAAACAAGCTTATGTTCATGTTCACTTCATATGATTCTTTGATGTTCTTGATGTTTTTTTTATCATGATTCATTATTAACCACTTAAAATAGATGTAACATAGATAGATCAAAGTTCTTACCACTAGCACAAGGGTAGGGATGATCAAGAGTAGAAATCAAGAGGATAAAAGCAAACAAGAGAGGTCCTTCAAGATCCAAAGCTACCAAGCTCCTTTGTATGAACTTTAACACCCTTGTATGTGCTTAGAATGGATGTGGATGAATGATTGAAGGTGATGGTGGTGGTGCTTGTGTTCGGCCGAGAACAAGAGCAAGAGGGAGAGAGAGTGGTGTGTGAAGTGTGTGGAAGATTATGATCATGAACCTTACATACACTTTTATAAACCAAGTCCTCATGTTAATCCCTTGTGTATTATGTCAAATAAAGAGGGAACCATATCTATTATAATATTAGAATGAAATCTTGAGGTATGGAGGTGAGGTATGGCCGATTATAGGTGGGGGGTGGGGGGTAGTATGGTAGGTTTTAACCATACTAGTTACTTTAGGGTTAAATATCAAGTGTTAGTTAGTTATGTTAGTTATTTGATATTTTATAAGGTGTTATGATGTTCGGGGATCATAACTAGCTTGGAAACATTAAAACAGTGCTTCTAGTGTAAATTTGATGTTTCGGGTAGTGTCCGGTTGTTCGACTAGATATTGATTCGTTAAAGTGCTAAACCTTGCAGTTTAGTGTGCTTTATGTTACCTTTTGTGACATTTTTAATTCCCGACACTTAGGAAAGCATTCAGGACCATTTAACCATGTTTCTGCATAAAATTAATGTGTTTAAATGCTGATTTATGCTGAATTCAGCACTTTGGGTGAGTTTTAGGCACTTTCCGGCACTTAAACTATCACCTAGAAAAGCAGTTTTATGATCCTTACTTCCCTACACTCTATACTAGTGCAGTACTTAGTTTCTGGCTCATACTGGGTCTCAAAACACTGTTTGTCTATGTGCTGAGTTTTGTCAGCATTTGCTGATTTATCCGTTTACTGTGCTAACTGTGCTTTGTGCATCATTTATGTCAATATGTTTGCATGCAATAATGATATGACGTTATGCAATATGTGATGCACATGTAAATATAATGCAGTAATCAGGAAGCAGTTAATTGTAATTCAGCACAGTCATTAAGCACTAATCAAGATTAATTAATTGTACGGATACCTGGATTTTTGACAGTTGTCACACCTGTGGCGTTGCATTGAGACCGCCCCGAATACAAGTGGAAGAGTCGAATGGCGTCCGCCGTGGTGCAACGCCAAGCCTGCTTCAGTTCCGGTCTTGAGGACAAGACCATTTTTTTGGGCGGGAGTGTTGATACGATCCGAGTTGTTGTCAACCCACGTTTAATATTTGTTCTTTGCATGTTTGTTCCCATGTTCTGCATGTTCTCCCACGTAGTTATCTAGTTGATCTAGATTGGTCTTAGCATATTTAGTAGTAACCAACAACCCACGTTTCTTTTAGTGTTGCTTGCATGATTGTATTTATACCCCTCCATTTAGTAAATGAAAGAGGAAGGAAAATTATAGAAAACTCGTCTTTCGACTCTAAATTTCTTGGAGCTTAACCCCCTCTAAGGGTTATCTATCTTTGGAGCTTGATCCACTCTACGGATTTCTATCATCGGGGGTGAATTTTGATGGTGATTTCAGATTTGGGTGTGACGTTGAGGAGTGGTGGAGGTGGAGATAGATGGTGGCAGATGTGGAGATGGACGGAGGTGGTGGTGGAGATTGATGGTGGTTGTTATGGTAGGAGAGAGAGGGAGATAGATGGGGAAGATGAGTGTGGACCATCTTTTTTAATTTTTTAAATTTTTTAGGGATAAATAAGTAATCTTGTACACACTTAACTAAGAAATTTAACTTAAGTTAGTGATAAGGATCACCCGAGTGTGAAAATTGCGCACCACTAAGACTAACTCTATAATTATTGAAGTACTGGGAAAAAGTCTGTAATATTTGCAATCCATAGGGACCAACCAAGCACTTAACTGTTGTTATTAGATATTCCTGTTTTAGGTGGATATATTCAGAGATGCTGCAGCCATCATGGTGAAATTCGTCAATGAATTTTGAGCGCAATGGTTCGACATTAGTTATTTAAACATTGGAGGTGGTCTTGGGATTGATTATTATCATATTGGTACCGTTCTTCCAACACCAAGAGATCTCATCGATATAGATATAGTAAATATTATTTTATTATATTATATATATTATTTCAAAGTCATCATGAACAATAAAGTATTTTAATATATAATTTACTAGGTTACGGGTTAAACAATTTAAGTTGTATAAAACATAAAAATATTTATATAAAATTGCATATTACATTTAAGAAATATTGTACTTTTGTTATTTACCGAAGGAAGTTCGTTGCTTTGCTTTTACTTTTGAGAAGTTGAGAATGATCAAATTGGGTGAAAAAAAAAACTAATTGCCTTTATAGCACTCTCAAATGTTGTCGTGGCTGCAAACAAAAGAGTTTAATCACTACTATAGTAACTTTAGTGACGAAGCAAAGAAAAATATGAAAAATATATGTAAAAAGAGTTTAATAAAAACCTGAGAAAAATACCCGGATAGTCCCTGTGGTTTGTCTATTTTTCACCTTTAGTCCCTAACTTTCTAAAATTACAGCTATAGTCCTCAACTTTTGCAATTTCGTTCCCGGATAGTCCCTGGCACGAATGAGAGTTAGTTTTTGGTGTTAAGTGAATATGAAATTACTGAAATGCCCTTGTCATTAAAAATAAACAAAAAAAAAATGGCCCATCCCTTATCTTCTTCTCCCCCATCTCTATCTTTAAACCACCACCACCACATCCACCATCACCACCACCTCATCCACCACCACCACTTTCATCCCTCTTTATTGCCTTCTAATAAACACATCTATACACAGGGGCGCAGCTTAGGCATAGCCCGAGGGGGCGCCCGACCCCCCGAACTTTTCGATGCGTAGTGTTATGAATAGTACTTTCGGATAGAAATTTTTTAGGTATATACATTCCCCCCCCCCCCCCCCCCGGTTTCGGAAAATTTTTGGGGAGGGGCAAGCTTCGCCAATGTCTATACATATCTTATCTTCCAATTTGAAATTAATACATCTACTTAATAAAATACCAGCTTTAACAATAAATTAGATCATCTAAGTAGGAGCACGTATTTGAAGGATATAATGGTCATAAATAAACCCAAACCCACAAGTGCTGCTGCAAATCTATTGCTTGTGTTGGTGCATATGTCTGTTGACTTCGTCTTATATCGAGTCTCGGTTTTGTTGCGGATCTGAACAAGAATGATGTCATCATTTACAATGATGACATCATACAAGTGATCTCAATGATGACATCATGGAGATAAGATGGCACATGAAGTACAATGCATACACACGAAAACAGAAGTTCAATTTACAAGAAATAAGATTTTTATATTGTTTTTATGTAAGTTCGCTTGAGTTGTAACCTTGTAAGTTCGCTTGAACTGTCACATGGCAGTTTCAAGCAAAATACATGGCCTATATATAGGGTGTTCTAGTTTCTCATTTGTAACAGTTCCATCAGTCGTGTACCGAACTGCTGCCGGTTTTTCAAGTGATATATGAATGAGAAACAAGTGTTAAAGTGATATTCTTCTGTTTTCTACTCCATTCTCCCTGATTCAACACTGTTTGTTTGTTTCCGCCACTCAAACAGTGGTGTATTGACTTTTATTGACTCACTTGATCGTCAAATCGATCCTACAATTGGTATCAGAGCCAGTTATGAGCCAATACACTTGAATCAGTAGCTTTTTCTACTCAAAATTTGATTTCTGGACATTTGAACGGACAAAATGGACTGAGTTTTGGACAGTGTGTGTAAAAGTGTGTTTTAACAAACCCTTGAGAGTATCAGATTAAAATTCAGAGTAAAACTGATAAAAATTGCCTGAAAATTTGTATTCGCTTGAATGAACAATTAGGGTTCGCTTGAAAATTGTGGCATTTTGAAGCGAAAAAGGTCATTTCGCTTGAAAAATCTGTTTCCGCTTGAAAAGTTGTAGTAGTTTCAAGCGAAATAGGTTAGTTCGCTTGAAAATATATGTGTTTCCGCTTGAAAAATACATCTGTTTCCGCTTGAAAATACTTCTGATTCGGCTTGAATTGTGAAATCAGTGATTAGTGTATAACATTTTACGAGGTTGTCAGTTGTTGATAAAAGAGATCATGTGAATATGTGAATTGTGTCAGGTTGCATCAGTTTGCATGTGTTAATTGAAGGATTAAATTTGTTTGTGATTGTAAGATAGTTATCAGGTCACGTGATTCTAGTAAAATGACAAATTCAATACAAAGTATTGGCCCAATCAGATTCCATGCAAAATTGTTTTGGCCCAATGAAATTAAGTGTGATGTAAAAAGTTTGTCGACCACTTGACGTATTCACAAGATTTCAATCAAGTTTGCATGTGATGTGTCAGACAAATTTATTGGACTAGTCAATAAAGGTCATCGGCCTTTGTGTAGTTTTGCCTTATCATAGTTGTCGGCCACTTTCAATTGAATATTTCAGTAGTTATCACATGAATACAAAAGGTGCATTAAAGTCTTGACTTTATCAATTACAAATACAAGAGTTCACGTGGGCCATGTGACTTGATCATTGAATATCATCGGTACAATAAATTGACAGCCCAAGTGATAGCAGACATCTTCGGCCCTATCACATTTTATAATACAACTGTTCAGAACAATATCAGCGGCCCAATCATAATTAGTTGGTCTTTCATTAAATCAGAATTGCAGGCCCAATTGATTACCTAGCTCAAGAGGCCCAATTAAAAGTTGGAGTATAGAGTTGTGTCCATTTGAAGCCCATATTACGTGACTCACACGATCAGTTTTCATCTGATTAAGTTTTCTTCGACACGAGTCCTAGATCAATTTCACCGTCACATACTTTCACATATTCAGTTCATTTTGAACTGGTCGTTTATTTGTTTGTTTGCAGGTAATTCGAGGTGTTTGTCAAGTATCAGATACTCACCCGAGCAAATCCTCACTCGATCCGTTGTCACCAGATTTTTGCCACTCAATCGGATATTCATCTGATTCAGTTGTTTTGATAAAGTGATTGAACTGATCTTAGGTTGAGTGAATTTTTGTATCGTTTGAAAATCCATCTTTGAGAATCTTTCAATACCGAAACATGGGTTCTGAGATTTATATTGCACAGAAGAAGTTTGATAGTTTTATTGGTATCAAGGGAGAGTCTACAAAACAATTGATTGAAAGATATTGTCCTCTAGTTATTGAGATGGGGAGATTGGGGATAACTAAGACCAATGAGGAGTGGATCGATAAATTGGCAGACGCATTGCCATATGATGAGTGGGGTACTTATTTGATGGTGTTAAAGAACCATACAAATTTTGCTTATATGAATCTTAGTGGTTTCATCGAGAAGATTCAAGCTCAAGAACTTGAGTTTCAAAAGATTAGAAAATTGAAGTCTGACTCAGGAGAGAAGTGTTTAAACTGTGAAAAATCTGAATCAGACAATGCCAAACTCTTGAAGGATTTGGAGAGTTTGACATTGGAAATCAAAAATTTGAAGGATGAGAAGAAATCTGATGATAAACTGATTCTTGAACTGCAGGAAAATTATGAGAAATTGAAATCTGAAAATGTCAAACTGTTAATTAATTTGAATAGTTTGACATTGGAAAACAAAATTTTGAAAGAAAAGGAAAAAGATTTTGAAAATGAAAAATTGAAAAAGATTTTCAAAGTCAAATGAAGATTTTAGAAGATGAAAAATCTGTTATTTTTAAAAATAATCTTGAAAAATAGATTGAAATAAATTCTCATCTTCAGAAAATCATTCGGCTTGAAAATGAAGCTGAAATTGCTCGGAATAAAATTGATGAGCTTGAAAAGAAATTGAAAGGTTTTGTGAATTCATCAGTACCAGATTATATCTGTCCAAAACCGATCAATTTTGTTCCAATAAGTGACAATGTCACAAATTATGACAAAGTCATAATTAAATATTGTGATGATAAAGTTGATGATGAAAAAGAGAAAAAGAAAATATTTTTGGAATTAAAAGAAAAATTTAAAGAAACTGTTTTACATTCTACTGAAAAAGGTGAATGCTCAACGCAAAAACCTGTAAAGAAGAATGTGGAACAAAAACAAAATGTTATAAATTTGAAAAATTTGAAAAACAACAATAAAAGCTCATCAGTTCAATCATCCAATCAAGATAAAAAACCACAAAAATTGAAAAACCAAAACTCACAAAAAGTTGGTGATATGTGGTGCAGGTTTGACCACAGTGCTTCAAAGATAAATTCAGCTTTCAGGAGGAGTGATGATTACCACAAAGCCAGACAATGTTATGATCTGAGCGTTTGGTGTGAAAGTGGTGAATGGTACGATAACAGAGTGTGCTACACTTGTGGTGTTCAAGGACACATTGCTGTTAACTGCCAGAATCAGTGGTTTGAGACGAGGAGATGCTATAATTGCCAAATCAAAGGACACATTGCAAGAGATTGCCCAATGAGATCAATGGAAAGATCGAGGGATGAATCTCAGAAAAAGGTGACGAAATCAATCAAAGTCGATGAAAAGCCCAGAACACAGAAAAAACAAGAAGTGAAAGAACCGAAAGTGAAACTTTCACAAGGGCAGAAAGATCGATTGAGAAAGAAAAGGAAGAAAGCATGAGAGTATCTCGAAAGGATTTTGTCCTCGGGTACAACAAATAAGAGTGCAGATGAATCGCTTCACTCGACAACAAAGTCAAGTAAACCGAATTCTTCAGATGCAAATCTGAGGACAAAAGAGGAGATAAAGAAGGTTGAAGTAGTTGGCGATGAGTTTGTTTCTTCGGAAGCAAAGGAGCCATGTTTTGGCGATGAATCTGGCTCGTCAAAATCAGATGAGCCACAAGTTGAGCTCAAAAGTGAAAATTCAGTTCCGTCAATGGATGATATCAACTTTCCACCATTGTGGACTGAAAATTTTAAACAAAAAGTTGGTAAAGTGAAAAGTTCGAATCAATTCTATTCTGAAAAGAAAGAATTCGATGTCGAAAAGGCTTTTAATAGCAAAGTAAAACATATCTTTGGAAAGATGGTTGATGGTAAGGTTAAAGGGGTTAAAGAATTTTATGAATCAAAAAGGTATGTTCAAAACACCCAAGGACAGTCAGGCTTGGGTGAATCTCTTTAACTGAAAAACCTGACTTGCCGAAACTCTCAGGTTGGTAATTGTGGAGTAGGAATCGGCATCTTTCTTGAGAAATTCACAGGTTGGTAACTGTGATATTTCGACTTACAAGTGGTTAATCAAGGACATTAAGTTGTACTTGATTTAACTATCTTACAAATGGTATGATTGTTGGAAATTGTTTTTGTGATAAATCTACAAGTGATTGAAAACAATGTGATGAAACCCCATGTTTGTGAAACGACACACAAAACTAATTTTCCGGAAAAACCATTTTGATTAAAACAAACTTAAGTGTTTTGAAATCATAATGGGAAAATAGTTTGTTGTCAGGGGGAGTTCTGATTGTTTATGCCAAGTGGATGGCGAATTGAAGCAATTCGATATTATGTTGTCACTTTATCTGTATAGTTTGTTTTCAAATCTTCTCAGAAAATCAAAATTGAAACATATTTTGATTTTAGGGGGAGAAAAATTTAAAAAAAAAAATTAGAAATTTTGAAAATGCCAAAAACATTGAAAAATTCAAAATGAGTTTTGTTGTGAAAAAGAGGAAATGATAGTAAATCGGTTGGACTATCACAGCATGCTAAAGAAATGAAATGTAAAATGTGATAAACGGTCTCACTAAAGATGTGACGATAGGCTCAGCTAGACTAGTAGATTTACGATAACGATACAAACTTAAATGAAAAAGCCTAGTTCTAGTGGGAAACACGGTTGAAAGCATAGTACTTAGTTTTGTCCTTCTTGATTGTGTGCCTACTCAGTAATCGCTGAATGCTAAAGAGCATAAAAATCGGTCAGTTTGTGAACTTTCACAACTTGCTGAAAAAGTCGCTGTGATTGTGCATTTCATTTTGCAAAGATTTAAACTTGTTTTATTTCTTTATTTTGTTTAAGCATTGGACATCCTCTGCGTATACGTGAGTATCGACCTGGATGTTATTGCCTAAACGTTCTGCTTTATTTTCTTTGGTGTTTCGTTTAAGCTTTGGATCACCTCTGCGTATACGGGAGTATCAACCTGGTGGTTAAAGCCTAAACAACTTCAACTTGTTTTTATTTTCTTATTTTGTTTAAACATTGGACTTTCTCTGCGTATACGGAAGTATCGACCTGATTGTTAATGTTTAAACATTCTGCGTTGTTTTCGCACATATCACAGTTGATGAAAGTTTAAAGGCATTACTTGAGTTAGTGTATTGCATGATGAGGGGATATGCTGAGATCGTGGGGTCCATAAGAATTTAGTGCAAAATTAATATACCCTAACGTATCGGTAAGCATTTCGAAAGTTTTTAGATTGAGTTTAAGAGGAAAACTATATCGTCAATCTATGTGAATCGTTTAGAACTTAAAATGTTTAAAGCTTAACGGTGTTGATGATAGGTCTCATAAACTGATATGATCCTCTTACGCAAACTCACGAAAATATTGTCTGTAAATATTTCTTTATTGCATTTTAATTCTGAAAATCTGAAAAATCCAAAAATATTGTGTTTTAGCATAAAATTTTGAAAAATCCAAAAAGATTTTCGACAACTGATGTTGGAGAGCTGATATTCAAAATTCTAAGTGCTAAACAGGATGAACAGAAGTTTGGGAAAGTTTGTTGGAAATGATACTTGTTTTTGAAATGGATAAATGGATCATTAATTTGAAACCAATTTAATCATTTTAAAATACAAGTGGTAAGCATAAAGTTAAAACTTAATGTTGGTTAGAGTTTGTGCTGATCCCCATATCGAAGTTTGTGCAGAGTTAAAGCCAGGTTTCCGATACAAAACCTGTGAAAATGCTATATCAGACTGCGATCCCGGAACAACTTAAGGGGGAGTCTGTTAGCAAAAGGGGAGACTGAAGAGTGAAAGAGCCAGACTCAGATTATGGAGAATAGCTGTTAATGGTGATTGAAGAGAAAGAGAGAGTTTGAAGAATGCTTCAAAGTCAAACATTTTGGAAAGTGTGAAGACTGATTAAGACTGAAGTTTTGACGTACTAAATTCTCGTACTAAAGACTCCGTCAACATCCAAGGGGGAGACTGTTGGTGCATATGTCTGTTGACTTCGTCTTATATTGAGTCTCGGTTTTGTTGCGGACCTGAACAAGAATGATGTCATCATTTACAATGATGACATCATACAAGTGATCTCAATGATGACATCATGGAGATAAGATGGCACATGAAGTACAATGCATACACACGAAAACAGAAGTTCAATTTACAAGAAATAAGATTTTTATATTGTTTTTTATGTAAGTTCGCTTGAGTTGTAACCTTGTAAGTTCGCTTGAACTATCACATGGCAGTTTCAAGCGAAATACATGGCCTATATATAGGGTGTTCTAGTTTCTCATTTGTAAGAGTTCCATCAGTGGTGTACCGAACTGCTGCCGGTTTTTCAAGTGATATATGAATGAGAAACAAGTGTTAAAGTGATATTCTTCTGTTTTCTACTCCATTCTCTCTGATTCAACACTGTTTGTTTGTTTCCGCCACTCAAATAGTGGTGTATTGACTTTAATTGACTCACTTGATCGTCAAATCGATCCTACAGCTTGCCTGTGGAAATATGGATAATAGATGGCCATTTATTTTGAGAAGAATAACATTACCCTTTTGGACTAGCTCTTCAGCTTGAGAAATTGCATTTTGAACAACCAAAAGTTGTTCCATTTTGTTCATCGGTGGAGGCACTGTGACCTTAAGTTCACTGATTGGATTTCCTCCACTAAAATGTAGTGCAAGCTTTATATTAATTGCAAAAAATATGAGTAGAAATGCAAATACATAAGCCATCCATCCACAGTAAATGATGCCTACAAATATGAAACAGAATATGTAGTATGGATTTTTCAGGTTCTTCCCAGTACAATAGTGCGAGAATCCATCGATTCATGAAACAGATCAAAAAAACAAATCGAAGGTTAAGTAGACATTCCTAAATCAGATGAACATTATGCAGATTAATACTATTGATTAACATCTTACAACTCGTTCATACCATGACTACACAATTTTTTTTTAAAGTCGCTCGCAACAAAAAGCAAAAGAAAAAAAAAACCAAAACCAAATAATCTGCCATCAAATTAGAGATGAAGAAATGGTACCAAATACTGAAAACAAGACTTGACGGTGGAGGTGGAGGAGGTGATGGTGGTGGTGGGTTAGAGAGATAGATAGATGGGGAGAAGAAGATGAGTGTGCCATCTCTTTTTGGTTTATTTTTAATAATAAGGGCATTTTTGTAATTTCACATTCACTTTAACACCAAAAACTAACCCCCATCTGCGTCAGGGACTAATCGGGAACGAAATTGCAATAGTTGGGGACTATAGCTGTAATTTTAGAAAGTTAGGGACTAAAGGTGAAAAATGGACAAACCACAAGGACTATCCGAGCATTTTTCTCTAAAAACCTTGAAGAACTTTAATAAAAAAACTAATATTGGTGATGGGTCACAACAGGTTGTTTTGAAAATTGGTAATTGATCAATCAAAATGGTTGGGAGTCCACAAAACTAAAAAAAAAGGCAATTTAAAAAAAAAAAAAAGGAAATGCCAGCATCTCTAATTGGATTCCTATATTATAACCTTAAAATTTGTAAAGTTTTTATATAATGTTAACATTGAACGGTTTAGAAACCTAAGCTAACAAATTTACCATAAAAAACAAATATTATTGAAATCATTCCAAAACTAAAAGTCAACCCTATAGTAACATATCATTTACCCTCAATGGTGCCAAGAAGTCCACTGCAATTTGTATAGTGTGAGATGAGATTCTAATAGGTTTCTTCAAGAAATGATGGATCAGAATTCACATTATCAACAACCATAAAAATTCACTGTTAATCAAATCAACACCATGCAAAATTGATGAAGATCCAGCTATGAGTCATAGATACTGTCATCCCCATCTGCTCCGCTAGTGTATACTGCTCAACCGCTCGGTTCAGGCCTTAGACCACTGTAAATGATTCAGGTTCAGGCTCCAGACCATTGGGGGAAATCGAACAGAGCAGTGAAACATAGGCTCGTCGCTGGAAATATTGATGCACCCACATAGCGGTTCATAGGAAAGCATATAAACCCTTTTCGCTTTTTATACCTTTCACATTTATACATATTCAATACCTCGGCTGAGTGTTCCGGCAATTACATTTAAGAATATAATATATCAGATTGGCCAATTCCCATTCTCCTGATAAAAGAAATCAATCTACAAACTGGTTTCTCATCATTGGAGCTTGAAGCCATTCGAGAACGGAAATTAATTAAATGATCTTCCCAGTCTTGATTTTTGTTATCGTATACGATTTTTTAATCAACATCTCTATTAGTCTAAGCTATCTTTCAAATGACTTCACTTTTTAACTTAGTATTAACCTGCAAAATATGTAAACCACTTTGAATTGTGAGCAGACACAAAGTCACTGAATTATGAAACTTCACATGGCAGTCCCTAATACTCGAATTAAAAAAAATTACCAAAAAACCACACTTTGAAATATTCCTAACAAAATTAGTGCAAACTATGCAGTCTTAAAATAAAAGGGTTTAGTTGGATGTTATCTTTTACCTCTAACATGAAAAGGTTAAAAAATTAAAAATAATGGCTATAAAAGAAACAGGTCAAATGGATAGAATGGTCAAAAGTTCTAAAAATAATTGTTCCCAAACATAAACAACACACCCTATTAAGATACGTACAATTAATGCATATCTTAGTTAGCAAAATGACGATGTTACCCTTAACCATTCTCCCCTGACCCAAGAGTGCAGCTGAAGAAGCCGCTGAGCTCAGCTTCCTCCACAGAAACTGATGGTTGTTCCTTCTAGCCGAAGATGACAGTGTTCATGCCTCCATCCACAATAACCTTCCAGAAACTCTTGTGTTTATTAAACTTACACAAACAAAACAATTACAATGACCCTCTAGATATCAAAACATTATCATTTAATCCAAAGTATAGTATAAATTTCTTATACAAAGCATTGAAAAACACTTAAGGAAAAGAGGCGTGTGTTGAAATCCATTGACAAAGGTAGAGTAATATACCTCACCTTGCAGACCAAAATGAAGCCTAACACCACTTGCATCATACATCACCTGTTATATAACAAAGTAACCAATAAGTGTAGATAGTTATGTTATTACCTGAACCCTTGTTTAGGTTCTACTTCACAGATCGACATAAGATCTTCTAATCTTTCAATAATTCTGTAGTGGACGCAAATGTTAGGAATTAGCAACAATTTAATAATCTCGTAACCGAAAGTGATAACCCTAACGTGAAAAAACTACTACCTGATAAGTGACCCACCAAGAGTTATATCCGCAACCCTAGCGTTCAAGTGAAACTCATAACCTAAGAAAGAATAAGAAGGATGTAAATCATTTATGTAAGATGTGATTAATGGTGAAGCCTGAGCTGCAATAGAACTAAAAAACGCTAAAAATTCGTGGTAGCCATCAAGACGTGTGTTAACCAAGCAAATCGCCAGTCGACTTTCCTCTCTGGAAATTAAGTCACATGAAAGTAGGTCCTTTTCTAGCAATTAACACAGATAAACAAAAAAAATGCTTAGTAACTTCAAAAGATAGAATGAGACGATATGATGGTGAAAATGTTGTCAACAACACTAAATTAAGAAAAAATAACAACACGAAGATCTTGATAACGAATCATGTTATAAAGATTACAAAGGGGAACATCATTATGCTAATTCTTGAAATACATAATATACCATCTTCGCTTATTGTGCCATTTCCAAGATCCCCAGTATGGTGAATCTCATCATCAAAATTTTGTCTAATTTTGACACATCAACAATCATGCTAGCAAAACTTATTCAGTATGTGAGATCAGCACCTTTACCAGCGTCAACACCACATGTCTTAGCTGGGATATTGACTGAAACAAATACTATGTCAGCCTCGCATACGTGCTTCTCTACATCAGTGCTGAAAAAAATGTTTTTCCCTCTACATTGCTTCACAATATCATCAAGCCCTGGCCCATAGATAGGGAACTGGTCACTCTTCCTGGCTACGATGCGAGGTACATAAATATCAACCACCGCCACTTCAATATCAGGGCACTTAAGTGCTATGACAGCCTTAGTGGGCCCACCAACATACCCAGTTCCAATACAGTAGATCTTCACCATCTTCTCGTGTTCCTTTAAGCCATAATTGTGACTAAGCATCAAGTCACTTGGTAAAAAAATCAGCGTTAAAGAGGTCCATCAGTATTTAAAATTTTGTAATATTTCATTAAAGAGGTCCATCACTATTTTGGGATGAACACATTAGCAACAAATATCACACTGTTAAGAATAGTTATATTAGACATTCACATTACCCATGAGTTCGCCACCCCCATCAGCTCATAGTGTAAATGCTTTTTTGGGTCCCCAGTGTCATCGAACTCCTAACCAGATTAAAAACAATCATCTAACAAAATAAAATGCTATTTTATTTTTAATTGCCTGGATAAACCTAACATAGAGAAAACATAACCACAAATAACCCATCATAGGCAAATGGTTTGACAATGCTCTAGGAAGCTCTAATACAAACCCTTTTCGATTAAGATTCAATCTCAAACACCACTTGAGAATAAAAACCAAAAAAAGTTTCAACTTTACACACCGATCTGACACAGATGAACATAAATTGTTGAAAAGATCTTATTTTGAATAAACCTATCTAATCAAGGTTACTTTCGTTTAAAGATGAGTTTGATATGTTAAAATCACCAATTTTAATAAAATCGCAAAGAAAGACATAACATATAATAGATCGATTAACAAAAGAAATAAGATTTAGCAAAGAGATCTTACCTGTGTCGCTGGAAATTACCATCAAAACCCTAGCTTCTGGTCGGAATATCAAAGATTCTGAGCGGAACCCTAATTCAGCCACTGTTGCCGCCATCGTTCATCTTCATCCATCATCATCATCATCATCATCAATATTGTATCTTCTTCATCGATGCCCAACTTTTTACCATCCTGTACATTAATAATGCTCATCCTCTTTAAAGGAGACCTTATAGATTGAATGAAATGGCCATTGATTTTTCGCTTTCTTCTCCGTTAGGCGACTATCCACCACTACAATCACCACTCATCTTCAAAGAAATTCCAAATGATCTCAAGAGCATGCCTGTTTGGCTAAGCTTATTTAACTAAAAAGCACTTTTTGTGAAAAAGAACTTATTTACTTATTACTTTTTGAGTTTTCGAGAAGAAGTTTTTAAAAAGGATTTTTTTGCATATTTTTCCTTAAAAAACTTTGAAATTGCATATATACCTGAGCCAAAAATTAAATTGCATATTTTCCCTCTATTAACTAGTAAAATTGCAAATTTACCCATTTTGATTTAATTTATTAAAATTAAATTATAGAAAGACTTTTTTACCCTTCATTTTACTGAACTTTAGAAAATTGCAAACTTATAAGTGCAATCATATTCAATCTTTTTAGCAAGCCAATCTCGAGTAGCTCGTGAGCGGCTTTGCTCGGTGTACTGAAATAATTATAATCTGTTTTGTTGAAATTATTCCTAAATTGGTTATCCATAGATGAATCAAATGATTAATAGCAGTTTCAATATACTCAAACACTAAGAGGTATGGATTATATGCCATTTGAAAACATAGTAATCAGATAATCACTTTCAGTACGTGTTGCCAAACATCTCTGAATCATTTCATGTTTATACGTATGTTGCTAGATTTTGATTACCAGGGGTGTTTGGCAGTGGGTTTTGAAAGTGATAATTTGATGTGAAGATAACCATAATCAGTTGACTAAGTGTTTGCCAAATGATAATCAGTTTTGTTGTAATTACTCTTAAAGTTGGTTATCAATAGCTGAGTCAAATGTTCAGTAGCAATTTCACATTTTCACTGAAGATGTATCGCTGTTTCAAATAAAACAGATGCCGACCGAACTAAAGTTTACAAATAAAACAACGATCACAGATGTGTCGCTGGAGATGTCGCCATAGAAGAAACTGAAATGCCGAACTGAAGATGCTGTTGGAGTGTCGCCGTAGAAGAAACAGAAACGCCGTGCATGTGAAGTAGAATGATAACTATGAACCTGATTTTTCTCTAAGTAAGATCTTTTAATTTTGAGAAGGGTAGTTGTGTCATTTTAATAGAGAAGGGGAAATATGCAATATTTATTTAGGTCTGGGTAAATATGCAATTAAAGGTGTTTTTAAGGGGAAATGTGCAATTATTCCTTTTAAAAAAGTGTTTGGATAAACTTATTGGGTGAGAAAAATAAATAAGTCAATAAGTTGTTTTGTTAAAAGTGTTTGGCTTAGCTTATTCAAGTAAAATTACCAAAAAGGACATTCTTATAATAAGTCAATAAGTTATTTTTTAAAAAGTGTTTGGCTTAGCTTTTTTGTTTCTCTCCCCTTCCTAATAAAATGTTCATTAACATAAAACCTTACAAAATAAAAATTATGTCTTTTACAAAAAAAATAATAATAATAATAAATAAACAAACAAACCCAAAAGCACAATAATACCACCATAGTTCCCTACAATAGAAACGATAAATTATATGTCTTTCACAAAAAAAAAAAAAAAAAAAAAAACGACAAACAAACAAACCCAAAAGCACAATAATACCACCATAGTTCTTATAGTACATTCATCCCTACAATAGAAACGATTGCATGTTCATCCCCGCAATGTCATTATATCTTGCGCAATGATATCTCGGATCGCTGCCATATGCAGATCATCACCATGTGTACGACTTGTAGCCTGAACTTCTGCGTGAACTTCGTCACTAGTACCACCTCCTCTGGGATTGTAAGATTCTTGTTGTGCCATATCAAATAAGTCATCAAACCCACCGGCCCTCCTAATAAAATTATGGAGCGCCATCGATGCTATCACAATACTCACTTGGTGGTTGTACGTGAAACCAACATGCATATCTCTCAATAACGCCCACCTAGCTTTCCACACTCCAAAAGTCCGTTCAATGATATTTCGCAACGATGAGTGGTAATAATTAAATGTCTCTTTTGGTCCTTGAGGAGCACGCATAGTGCTAGTTTGTGCACGTCGAAAATCCGCTATATGATAACGAATGTCCGTGCCTTTGTATGGAGCAAGATACCCTCTAGTATTTGGGTATCCGGCATCAACAACATAATATTTATCTGGAATTAAAAGAAACATTTAATATTCGTTTTAAACGCATAAAATTGACATTACTAAAAGTATACTAACCACCCGTGGGGTGTGGAAATTGAAGTCCCACATTATCTAACGCTTGATTAAAAATTCTCGTGTCATGTGCAGTTCCCTCCCATCCGGCCCATACAAATGTAAAACACATGTTAAAATCACAAACAACCATTATATTTTGTGTAGCGTATCCCTTTCGACCAATGTACTTCGGTTGCTCTTTCAATGGAACCGATGCCCTCACGTGTGTCCTGTCTATAGCGCCAATGCAGTTCTACAAATACAAAACGATAACATAATTAAAACATTTGTTAAAATAACTGTAGCATTATATACATCAAACATTAGATAATACCTCGAACATTGGATAATACCGAGGATTGTTTAATATATATGCAGGTACATCATCATTATAGTTTGCGGCTGGCTTGATGATATCAGCACTCATCTTAAGCACGGCTGCCAAAACTCTATAAATATGTCTGTGAATTGTTTCACCAGAATGATTAAAAGATTCTTGCACAAGCCTATTTGTACATCCATGACCCAAAGTCATCAATAACATTCCGACCGACTCCTCAATAGACACATGACGTGTTTGTTTCAATCCGTATTTAGTAACAAGATCAACACATAACTGTCTAAAAACCGGTATGTCCATCCGAAACATATCATAACACCGTCTCGGATGGCCATTAAGAATTTCATTAATATACTTGTGCCCAGTGCGAGCCGAAGTGTGACATGGTGTACGCGCGTTACACAAGTTATGAGCTATTATTATCCCTTTCACAACCACTCCACATAACCTTTTAAATTCTATAACCTCATCGTCCCTTTGTTCTTCCTCACTATCATCTGAACCAGAGTAATCACTATCCATCCTGTACAACACATAAATTAAAACGCCAAACAACACATAATGTTAAACTAAAACATAAAATAAAACGTCAAACAACACATAAAATAAAACGTCAAACAACACATAATGTCAAACAACTCATTCTTTCATAAGTAACTTAAGGAACTCCATCTTTGCTTCATGAGTCTTGGGATACATAAAAGCTTCACGGTTTTGCTTTTTGATGAAGACACGCAAGGCTTGTGAATACTTTTTTGAACCTTCTTCAAAGTCGGGAAAAGTGATGACAATGTTCATGCAATCCGCTATTGTAGCCGAGGGATCATTTGGTGGAAAAGTTTGCGTGCTTTTTGTTGATAAGGCATCTAGTACAACATCTAGCTTTTCCTCAAATGATGAAGCTTTACTCTTGGTTGAACGTTTGTTGGCAACATCCTTCTTCCTGTTACTTGAACTACTTTCAACGAAACTGGTAAACAAAGACTCATCATTACCTAAATTCATTTCATCGCTGTCTCTTTTGCCCTCCATGTTTTCCTCAATTCGAACATCGCTCGGATTGTTGTCGTTTAAAAACTGTAACGGAGTCTGTGTCTGATCCCCAACGGCAACAGAATCCCGAAATAAATCAGCATAAACCGACTCGAATATTTCCAAATTTGCTCCCCTAAATCTGGCAAAGTTTTTATTTTCCTACAAGTTGAAAAGGTTAATTAATGGGTTTTCAAGTTGCAATCATAAGTTCATAACCACAAATGATTAAAAAAAAGTATAACTTACCTTTATTTTCTCATCCCACCACTCAGGCGATGCCTCGATTAAGCTCCTCGTCCCACCGATCCCAGTTTCAAGCCTTATTAAGCGGTCGTAAAGCTTCCATTCTTTTTTCATGAAGTCCCATTTGTTTCTAAGTTGTTTTTTTTTCAAAGACTTTGCCGGTTTTTTCCTTCATGGTTTTTTCTATATTCTCCCACCCAAGCTTACTGAAGGTAGTACCCAGTCTATTTCCTTTTCTACGTTCAAGCAAGCAAACTTCGACAAACTCCTTGAATGAAGCATTATCCCACACGGTTCTTGGTTTATTCTTTTTAGTTGACGTTTCACATTCAACAACATTTGTGCGGTTTTCTTCCATTATCTATAATATACATATACAAGTTCAACATTTCTAATCTAAAACATACCAAATCAACATTCTAATCTAAACACATTCGTTAGTCACAAAAGCAATGAAGATTAAACATATGTATAAACTACCCAAATCAAAGAATCCTGCATAAATTGAACAACTAGCATTTATAAATAAACAATTTCTGACCAACAATCAAACAATCATGATATTGAACAAATCAAACAAACAAACAATCAAGAAATTGAAAAAATAGAACAACTTTCTGACAAACAATCAAACAATCATGATACATTTCTTACCTGGTGACGGGGGCGGCGGCGTAAGGGGGCGGCGGCGTGAGGGGGAACCGGCGACCGAACGGTGTGTGAGGGAGGTGTGTGGTTTGCGGTTTGCGGTTGTGGTTGTGGAGAAGAAAGGCCTGATGTTTTTGTGGAGAAGAAACAAGCGTGTATTAGGGTAGAGGGTATTTGGGTAATTTGTGGATGAAAAGTTATAAGCAGATTTTGAAAAGTCCCAATCTCATGACTTTTCAAAACTAACTTATTTGCTGCTTATAAAAGTCATTTTAAAAACACTTATTACTTTACCCAAACAGATTTTTTGCTTATTTGCTTTTCAAATAAGCAAATAAGTTATAAGTAGCCCAAAATAAGCTTACCCAAACAGGCACATAATCTATTCTCAGGTGGTGGTAACGGCGAGTAAGCGATGATGAAGATTTAGGTTTCAAATAAAATGAGATGCAGGAAGAAGAAGCGTATGATAGTTAGGGTTTCAGAAAATTAGGAAATCGTGTTTTTATAAGATCCGAATATAACATTGGGTTTTACCCACTTTAGGACCCATATAGAAAAAAAAACACGCTCCCACTTTCCCGCCAAAACCAAAATTTAGAGGCCCTAATATTGCGACATGTGTCCCAAATTATTTTCGTTTATTATATGTAATAATAGAAATAGATATATTTTGTGTATAATTATTAGTTTCCTTTCACTATATATATATACTAGGTTATATACCCGTGAGCTTCACGGGTTATGGGTTATGTTAAAAAAAATTATATTTACAAAATAATTTTTTTATATGATTTCTTATAGTAACATGCAAACTCCCCTGCAAAGCATAATATATACATGTAACGGAAAAAAACAAAAATATAAAACCTTTTTCTAAATAGTTAAACGGGTCAACCCAAACCCGGACCTGTTTTCAATACGGGTCAACCCGAACCCGACACATTTTTTTTAAAACGGGTTGTGTTAGGGGGTGTTTGGCATAGCTTTTTTAACAAAGCTTATAGCTTTTTTAACAAAGCTTATAGCTTTTTTAGCTTTTTTTACAACATAAGCTTAACTTGGTGTTTGGTTTAGCTTTTTAAGCTTATGCTTATTAGCTTATATAAGCTAATTTGAAGAAGCTTATTTGAAGATGGTTTTTTAGCTTATTTTAAAAAGCTTCTTTGTGTAATAAGCTATAAGCTAATCCAAACACTTAAAAAGAGCTTATCAAATGATAGAAAATAAGCTATAAGCTACTTTAATTGACCCAAACCTGTTTCTTTCGTGTCGGGTTTGTTGCTCGTGTCAAAAATTGCCGCCCCTAAAACACCTATATGTGATACATAAGAAATTTTATTCGACCAACACTATGCACAGGTGCTTAGTTCTTGAACAATCACAACCAAAAAACTAAAAACATTTAAATGGGTAAGAAGCAAATGCAAATGTCAGTGTATTCCCAAATCTATATAGGCTACAAGTCAACCTAAAATCAACGCAACCAACCAAACACAATTACAAAAAAGACCAACATTTTAACACAATCATACCCTCAGAATCTGCAGCTTCGACGCAAAACCAATGACAACCAAATCCGGTTGCAAAGACGACCACTGCAACTGTTCAATCTCAGCACCCGCAGTACACGCCAAAATCGGATCCAACCCCCCTTCAACCGACTGCCCCGTAGAACTCAAATCCCAAATAAGCGCTTGCGATTCATTGAGATGAACTTTGTAATGAAACAACCTTTCAATATAAACATATAAAAAATATATTGAACTAAATATTATAGATAAATGATTACATGAAAATCACAAATCACTAAATACTTCTTTATAAACTACATTTGTCTTTATAAATTACATTCTAGGTATACATGTGCGACTGCCAATAAGATTGCTTTAAGCAACTGGAGATGGGGTGTTCGAGATTGCTTATTAAAACTGTTATCTACTCATGGGGCTTCGCCTTTTTTACTCTCTAATCGAGGTTCTCGGCATTGAAAAATCTTCGTGAACTAAATCACACGTGTATATGTTGACATTTAAGAGATATACAGTCAAGAAAATCAAAAGCAATGATGATATATATGCGGATTAGACACCAAAAAATAAACACTCAAAAAATGGCTACAATTTAAGGAATGTGTTTAGTGACGGCATCGGATTCCTAATTGATGGAGAAAGGTCTGGTGGCAAGAAAAGCTGCTTCCAGGAGGTTGTCAAGTGTTTTCGGTGGACGATTCCATTCTTGGGTGGTTGGTTTGGCCCTTGTTCCTGTAACTCGAATCCTAGCCCGGTATATCCCATTTTAGTTTTACACCATTGTGAACCTTACGCCTTTTTT
>JARYGA010060345.1:43737-84151 GCA_030545235.1 Helianthus tuberosus | reverse complement strand
TATTTTTCAAGCGAAATAGTAATTTCAAGCGAAATCAATTGTCTATTTCGTGCGAAATACTGCTAACGTCATCATGTCGATCTGATTTTTGTCCAATTGACCAAGTTTTTGTCCGATTTTAAGTCTGAATCTTTCAAGGCTTTGTTAAAACACAGTTTCGCATATAATATGTGAAATTCAATCCATGTTAACCGTAAAATTCTGTTTAATTTTGAAAAGAAGGTGTAGAAGTTAGAAATTTAAGCTGAATTGGTAAGAACTCTTCCTCCTGAGCTCTGATACCACTTGTAGGATCGTGAGATGATCAAAACGAGTCTATCAAAAGAGTTCTCAGACTAATCAGAGGCGGAATTAATTGATTAGACTTTGTAACAGCTTGATTCACTCTTAAATGTCTTGTTTTATTGATATAACACTTTTACAGATCAATAGACACGTCGGCAGCACTTCGGTACCGGAATCATGAACGTTACAAATGACTTTGCACTTCAGGTATTTATAGGTGTGGGTGTTTCGCACGAAATTGACAACAAGTATTTCGTGCGAAATAGCTAATTGCTATTTCGTACGAAATAGCACAAGTTGATTTCGTGCAAAACCAACTTTCAACCCCAAAACCCTGTTTTCTCGTACTACGTGCCCTGATCTAACAATTCTATTACAAGACTCGATACAAGACAAAGTCGACAGACGTATGCACCAACAAAAAACGTGGTCACAAGAAAAAAGGACCCAAAGACGAGGTAGTCGACAAACACATGAGAGGTGGACAAGTGATGAAGAATATGCTTAACACAAGTGTGGCTCCACGTTTACAAAGACATGAATGTTGGTAATATTTTTTTTATTTTTATACACGTTTTAGATACGTACATTATTTACTTATAATTTATTTTTTACATTGTATATTATTTATTCTTTTATATATATTTGGGAATAGTCAAAAGGGTAAAGATTTTTGGAAAAAAGGGTTCGTGTGAAATTCAACGAAGTTATGCAACATGAAGAGTACCGTGGTTCAGAGAAAATATCGGGAAAATGAACCTCGATGAAACTATGAGTTAATCACTTTAACGCGATCCACAATCGGCTTGTTAATAGTCGTAATCGAGAAAGTGGAAGAAATGATGTGGACGTCATGGTGGAGGCTAATTCTAAATATTAGAGCTCAATACAATGCCCCTTTTGGAATGGAAAAGATTTGAGAATTTCTAAGAAGGTCCTCAAAGTGGCATATAATAGTAACGGTAACACCACAAAAGGTGAAGTTCAAACGAGCAAAAACTACATCATCAAACAAGCCGAATTCTTCTCAAGCCACATCGGATGCTTGTTCGCATATAAATCTCAACGAGTTAGACTTGGAGGACGAAACCAAATCGGAACCACTAGTCTGTCCAATGGGGAGAGACAAAGCAAAGCAAAGCAAAGCGATGCGCAATAAATCTCGAGCATCATCCTCCAAAAGTACTACATCTAAATATGATGCAATTGCAGTTGTGGATAGTTTGGACTCAAAAATTGACCGGCTAATCGGGTTTAGAGAAGACAACGCATCGTGGCCAACCAAATTTCCTCCAAAAAGGCTACTCAGATTTACGAAAGCAAGATCAAGTATGTTTCGAGCAAAGGAAACAACAAGTTCGCGAACGCCTTCGCAAAATGACTTTCAATTAGTCTTTATTTAATTTTTTGTTTGTGGTGGTTATTTTTAAGTTTCTTTTTGTTTTAAGTCTTGTTTAATTTTGATATCAATTTTATTTTAAGTCTCTTTTAATTTTAGTATATTTTAAGTCTCTTTTAATATAATGTAGTTTGATTTATATGCCATTTACTTTTAAAAAATATATTTTTTTATAAAAAATCAAAAAAATGATTGTTAAATGATTGTAGTATAGTTATTCCACAACGCCTATTTATTGCATAGTTTAGTTATTGGCCCTCTGCCGACGTGACTCTAAGGTGGTAACACTTTTTGATGGTTATTGAAATCCATTGTTATTCCACAATACACGGTTTTGTCGTTTTGGTTAAACTGGGCTAATTATTTAAATCTTTGGTCTCATTTTTTGGATTTTAATGGATTTAACATCCAAACATTTTGTTGGACTTGGGGATAAATAAAATTGTTCATATGAGTTATCAACCGGTTTTTAGTAATATATAGTATATAAAACAATCTGTGTGGTCATTTACTTAGGTCCTAAAAGGCTAAAACCCTTGATTTCCTCTGCTCAGGAATGAGCTTATCTTGATTTATGGTTGTTGGTCAATTCATGGCCCATGAAAAGCCCCGGGCTCGTCGTTGCTACTCCCTCACTAGACTCACTTATCTTTAAAATACATTTAAAAATGATTAATTTCATGAATATTTATACAAATAGCTTTTTCTGGTTTGGAAATAAGAATGTTGAACAAAGAAAATGTAAAATAAATATGGTTTTAAACAAATTAAAATTGCTATGTTATAGAATCAAATAATATATCTTTTAGGAGTAAATTACAAAAATCATTCTTTACGTATGTCACTTATTGCAAATTGTGTCATTTTTCTTCAATAATTACAGAAAACGTACTCTATGTTTACAAACCCTTACACGTTATGTCATTTAGCCCTAACTTAGTTAATTTTCATGGTTAAGTCTGACCAATTGGGCCCCACATAAGGGTATCTTGGGCATTTTACCCTAAATATTAAAACAAATAATCATAAAAAATAAAAATAATAAATACATTAATCATATTTAAAAGAATTATACATATATACATACTTAATTTCTCTCTCTATCACATTTCTATCTCTCTCTCTCTCTCTAACTTCCCTACCACCACCACCTACTCCCACCACCTCCCCCCACCACAACCACCGTCACCACCATCCAACTGCCACTAACAACACCATCACCCCACCAGCAACCACCAACACCACCACCTTGAAGCATCGACGATTACCCCTTCGTTTCCACCCCACCAGCAACCACAATCCACCACCACTCACTCTAACTTCACACCTCTCTCTCTCTCTTCAACTTAGAACAAATCCTGACGATTTTAGATCCACATCCACATCAGGATTCATAACATTAACATCCACATCCCCAGTAACATGTTCATCTTCCTCAAACTAGGGTTAGGGTTTAGCGAAAAACCTGATTCAAGCGGTTCGAGTGATTCGAGTTTCGGCTCCATTGTGAGGATGATCAATGTCGAACTTGGGCGTTAACGGCTTGCAGCCAAAGTCGTCACCGGTTTCTGCTCCGTGGCTCGTGTTCCTAAATCTAGAAATTACTATTGGAAATGGAGAAGAAAAATATGAAATTAGGGATAAAAAGATGAAATTGGGAATAAAACTTAGAATCGAGCCCAAATATCCCCGATCTACAACCGTAATTGTAATCGTCGCCACACCCGGACATGACTGGCGGGGCTGTAGCGGTAGTCACGGGTGGTGGTGGGGATGTAGCGGTCGTAGTGGGGGAAGATGGTGATGGCAGGTGGGTAGTAGTGGGGGAAGATGGTGATGGCAGGTGGGGGTAGGTGATGGTGGTGGCAGGTGGGTTGTGGTGGTGATAGGGTTGGTTGTGGTGGTTTATGGTGGGGTGAATTAGGAAAGATAGAGTTATAGAGAGAAAGATGATGAGAGTTGAGAGAGAGGAAAACTTATGTGTCTCTATTTTAATATTCAAAATTCTTTTCTTTGTTTTATTATTAAACAAATTTTAAGTAAATGAGTAAAATTACCAATGTACCCTTATTTAACCATGAAAACTAATTGAGTTAGGGTTAAAGGACATAACGTGCAGAGGTTTGCAAACATCGAGTACGTTTTTTGTAATTATTGAAGATAAATGACACGATTTGCAATAAGTGACATAAATAAATGACGATTTTTGTAATTTACACGTCTTTTAGTTATGCCCTTATACTACAAATAAGTTGCTCTAGAAAATATGTTGTTTGGTAAACAAAAATACTTTTTTTGTTTTCTTTCTCTCATATATAATCTTTCAATATTTGTAAGGGGGTTTTGCACTTAAGGACATAAGGTCATTTAAAAAGGATTTAATAGTAGTAGTTCTAAACTTATGCACAAAAAGGGTCGATTGTTTATAATCATAACATCCTTCGCCTATATAATGAAAGGAGAGACGCACTCTTAAGGCTTCAATGCTATTAGTTCATATAAGCACACATCAACTATTATCATCACAACCAAACGTACCTAGCTTAAACATACATAGAGAACAAACTACACATAAATTTGTGGAACTTAGGCCAAATTACGTAAATTTGACCACTTCTAGATCGTGGAATTGACAGAATAGGGAGAGAGAGCATACTCACGCGTTATTTTAATTTACATATTTCTCTACCACCACCATCTTGAAACATTCACCTATCGTCAATTTCCCCGTACACCACAAGCTCCCTCCTATTACCTTTAAACTCGGTTGAGCTTTTCCTACGTCTCTCATTGTGTCCTGCAAGACGTCTCCTACAACTTCTCTTGGCATCATCAAATTCCGAAACCTCATGAAACCTATATCCATTTATCAAACAAAAATATATTAAGTACAACATGTTAAGTATTTCATTCTATTTAGATTAGCTAAATAGTACTCTAAGTGCCTGTTTGGCTAAGCTATTTTGGGCTACTTATAACTTATTTGCTTATTTGAAAAGCAAATAAGCAGAAAATCTGTTTGGGTAAAGTAATAAGTAGCCTTTTAAAATGACTTTTATAAACAGCAAATAAGTTAGTTTTGAAAAGTCATAACATTGGGACTTTTCATTTCTGCTTATTACTTTTCAGGCCCAAATTACCCAAATACCCTACCCTAATACACGTTTCTTCTCCACAGGCACATCAGGCCTTTCTTCTCCACAACCACAGCCGCAAACCACACACCTCCCTACACCGTTCGGTCGCCGGTTCCCCCTCATGCCGCCGCCCCCTTACGCCGCCGCCCCCTCACGTGCCGGTTCGCTTACGCCGCCGCCCCCGTCACCAGGTAAGGTTGTTCTATTTTTTCAATTTCTTGATTGTTTGTTTGTTTGATTTGTTCAATATCATGATTGTTTTGATTGTTGGTCAGAAATTGTTTATTTATATTAGAATGTTGATTTGGTATGTTTTAGATTAGGTCAGAAATTGTTGGTCAGAATGTTGTTTGTTCAATATCATGATTGTTTTGATTGTTGGTCAGATTTGTTCAATTTCTTCATTGCTTTTGTGACTAACGAATGTGTTTAGATTAGAATGTTGATTGTATGTTTTAGATTAGGAATGTTGAACTTGTATATGTATATTATAGATAATGGAAGAAAACCGCACAAATGTTGTTGAATGTGAAACGTCAACTAAAAAGAATAAACCAAGAACCGTGTGGGATAATGCTTCATTCAAGGAGTTTGTCGAAGTTTGCTTGCTTGAACGTAGAAAAGGAAATAAACCGTGTACTACCTTCAGTAAGCTTGGGTGGGATAATATAGAAAAAACCATGAAGGAAAAAACCGGCAAAGTCTTTGACAAAAAACAACTTAGAAACAAATGGGACTTCATGAAAAAAGAATGGAAGCTTTACGACCGCTTAATAAGGCTTGAAACTGGGATCGGTGGGACGAGGAGCTTAATCGAGGCATCGCCTGAGTGGTGGGATGAGAAAATAAAGGTAAGTTATACTTTTTTTTTAATCATTTGTGGTTATGAACTTATGATTGCAACTTGAAAACCCATTAATTAACCTTTTCAACTTGTAGGAAAATAAAAACTTTGCCAGATTTAGGGGAGCAAATTTGGAAATATTCGAGTCGGTTTATGCTGATTTATTTCGGGATTCTGTTGCCGTTGGGGATCAGACACAGACTCCGTTACAGTTTTTAAACGACAACAATCCGAGCGATGTTCGAATTGAGGAAAACATGGAGGGAAAAGGAGACAGCGATGAAATGAATTTAGGTGATGATGAGTGTTGTTTGACGTTTTAATTTAAGTGTTGTTTGACGTTTTAATTTATGTTATCGTATGACATTATGTGTTGTTTGACGTTTTAATTTATGTGTTGTACAGGATGGATAGTGATTACTCTGGTTCAGATGATAGTGAGGAAGAACAAAGGGACGATGAGGTTATAGAATTTAAAAGGTTATGTGGAGTGGTTGTGAAAGGGATAATAATAGCTCATAACTTGCGTAACGCGCGTACACCATGTCACACTTCGGCTCGCACTGGGCACAAGTATATTAATGAAATTCTTAATGGCCATCCGAGACGGTGTTATGATATGTTTCGGATGCACATACCGGTTTTTAAACAGTTATGTGTTGATCTTGTTACTAAATACGGATTGAAACAAACACGTCATGTGTCTATTGAGGAGTCGGTCGGAATGTTATTGATGACTTTGGGTCATGGATGTACAAATAGGCTTGTGCAAGAATCTTTTAATCATTCTGGTGAAACAATTCACAGACATTTTTATAGAGTTTTGGCAGCCGTGCTTAAGATGAGTGTTGATATCATCAAGCCAGCTGCAAACTATAATGATGATGTACCTGCATATATATTAAACAATCCTCGGTATTATCCAATGTTCGAGGTATTATCTAATGTTTGATGTATATAATGCTACAGTTATTTTAACAAATGTTTTAATTATGTTATCGTTTTGTATTTGTAGAACTGCATTGGCGCTATAGACGGGACACACGTGAGGGCATCAGTTCCATTGAAAGAGCAACCGAAGTACATTGGTCGAAAGGGATACGCTACACAAAATATAATGGATGTTTGTGATTTTAACATGTGTTTTACATTTGTATGGGCCGGATGGGAGGGAACTGCACATGACACGAGAATTTTTAATCAAGCGTTAGATAATGTGGGACTTCAATTTCCACATCCCACGGGTGGCTAGTATACTTTTAGTAATGTCAATTTTATGCGTTTAAAACGAATATTAACTGTTTCTTTTAATTCCAGATAAATATTACGTTGTTGATGCCGGATACCCAAATACTAGAGGGTATCTTGCTCCATACAAAGGCACGGACATTCGTTATCATATAGCGGATTTTCGACGTGCACAAACTAGCGCTATGCGTGCTCCTCAAGGACCAAAAGAGACATTTAATTATTATCACTCATCGTTGCGAAATATCATTGAACGGACTTTTGGAGTGTGGAAAGCTAGGTGGGCGTTATTGAGAGATATGCATGTTGGTTTCACGTACAACCACCAAGTGAGTATTGTGATAGCATCGATGGCGCTCCATAATTTTATTAGGAGGGCCGGTGGGTTTGATGACTTATTTGATATGGCACAACAAGAATCTTACAATCCCAGAGGAGGTGGTACTAGTGACGAAGTTCACGCAGAAGTTCAGGCTACAAGTCGTACACATGGTGATGATCAGCATATGTCAGCGATCCGAGATATCATTGCGCAAGATATAATGACATTGCGGGGATGAATATGCAATCGTTTTTATTGTAGGGATGAATGTACTATAAGAACTATGGTGGTATTATTGTGCTTTTGGGTTTGTTTGTTTGTTTGTCGGGTTTTTTTTTTTTGTGAAAGACATATAATTTATCGTTTCTATTGTAGGGAACTATGGTGATATTATTGTGCTTTTGGGTTTGTTTGTTTATTTATTATTATTATTTTTTTTTTTTTTGTAAAAGACATAATTTTTATTTTGTAAGGTTTTATGTTAATGAACATTTTATTAGGAAGGGGAGAGAAACAAAAAAGCTAAGCCAAACACTTTTTAAAATATAACTTATTGACTTATTAAAAGAATGTCCTTTTTGGTAATTTTACATGAATAAGCTAAGCCAAACACTTTTAACAAAACAACTTATTGACTTATTTATTTTTCCCACCCAATAAGCTTATCCAAACACTTTTTTAAAAACTCCTTCTCAAAAAGTCATAAGTAAATAAGTGTTTTTCACAAAAAGTGTTTTTTGAGTTAAATAAGCTTAGCCAAACAGGCCCTAAGTGAGCATCATTTTGTTGTATAGTAGTTTACACATCAATGTTGCACAATAAAAGGTTTCATAATTCATATGGTTGTGTTGTACATCATCTTAAAGTATGTTTTGTCTATTTCTAGTACTTGTAGTACGTGTACAAGTGCGTACTGTTCCATCAATTAATGGTGCTCATGTGAAAAGATAACACAAGTGCTTCATGGATACTTGATGGTAGCTTGTTTTTGCAACCGTGGTCCAACTGCACATGTCTAGTTTGACTTGCAACAAATATAATAGCATCAAATTACTAATATTAAATGCAATATATATATATATAGTGTGAGGTTCATTGGGGAACACTAAAAAAGTGGGGAACAGTGGGGAACCGACTCAAACGAACTTTAATTGGACTCATTCCAGCGGCGTTGAAACCGGCTCGTCGAACCCTAACTAGGATCTTTTAACCCTGAACCCTAAATCATAACCCCTAAACCTTAAATATATTAGGGTTTGACTTTTAGGGTTTAGCTTTAGGGTTTAACTTAGAGTTTAGCTTTAGGGTTAAGCTTTAGGGTTTAGATTTAGTGTTTAGGGTTTAGCTTTAGTGTTTAGGGTTTAGCTTTAGGGTTTAGCTTTAGGTTTAGCCTTTAGGGTTTAGCTTTTAGGGTTTATAGTTTAGATTTTACGGTTTAGCTTAGCTTTTAGCCTTATTTTTTAGCTTTAGGGTTTAGAGTTTAGGAGTTAGGATTTAGGGTTTAGGGTTTAGGGTTTAGGGTTTAGGGTTTAGGGTTTAGGGTTAGAGATCTTAGTTAGGGTTCGACGAGCCGGTTCCAACGCCGTTGGAATGAGTCCAATCGAAGTTCGTTTGAGTCGGTTCCCCGTTGTTCCCCACTTTTTTAGTGTTCCCCAATGAATCTTCCCCCATATATATATATATATAATAGCATCAAACTTATGCTTCATAATCCGACTCCATTAGATGATTCCGACTAAGGGGTTGTTTAACAGAGTAAGTATTGAACTAGCAAGAGATCTGAATCATTAAATGTTGAACCAGTAACAAGTCTACCATTAATAGCCAGTATAATGCTTAACTATTCAGACACAAATGTCTGACCAATTCAGATAAGAGGTCTTAACCATTAAGACTTTTTATAATGCTTAGCCATTTAGAGGCAAATGTCTTAACTATTCAGACATCTACTCGCGAAACAAACAAACAGTCTGAACCATTAAGTGTTGAACCAACAAGAAGTCTGAATCATTAAGAGCCCATTAAAAGCTGAAACAAACAGCCACTAAGCCAACTGTCAGATCAAGCTTATTATTTGTCTCTTAATCATAACTCAATTAATGTAATATGCCTATTCTAAGTAAAAAAGTTATAATTTAGTGACATTCTTTGAATGTGTATGCGTTAGAAACATATGAATCTAACCACCAAGAGTGTTATGACTCAAAACTAAACTTCTTACTTTAAAATGTAAACCTGTCATCTATAAATACATGAACTTTGCTTGCAAGCATACTACTCAGACTCAAATTTGAAATACATACTAATCCTAACAAGTTGAAATACCTCAAAATTTAAACAAAACAAATCTAATAGATCCATAATATATCGCACTTAAAATATATAGCATAGTTAAACGATTTGTAGTTTTGCCATTTAAAAGATTTACCGGATATAGTTGTTGTTGTAGTTAAATGATTTGTGTTGATTATAATAAATATGTTATATGAACATGAAAAGTAATAATCGGTAAAACCTCGCCTCTCATCCAAGACGAACCGGCGCCACCTGTATTCGCCTTCACGTGGATGCCGCAGAAAATAATGGGGAGAGTTGGAGTCGAACCTGGGTCACAAGGAACACCAAGTTTTTCCCCAACCACTCCACCACTACCTCATTGACATTTGTGTTTTAAGATGAACGTATGATTTGTGTTAACAACTTAATTATTTGTGTTTAACGATGAACATATGATTTATATCTCTTTAGAGTTTGTTTAACTTTAACCATCGCGTATAGTATACTACGTTTATAATTAATCATTAGAAAGAATTAACTAAGATTATATTGAACCATATATATATGGAGGAGAGTAATTAAGTAACTAATTAATTAATTACCTGCTACATTGTTGACAAAACCTTTGATGAACTCCTGCAACGATGACAGCTTGAGCCTTTGCATGGAACTCACACACTTTATGCCGACGATGATACTGCTTGGCTTCACTGAGATCAGCCGTACAGTTGTCGGCTTGGCAACACCTTGTGCCACTTGAAGAACCACCACCTTTCTTCCTCTTTCCGTCACCACAATCTGAGAATATTATAGCACCATCAGGGGCGGACCTACCTTAGCCGGTGGGTGGGCGGCCGCACCCCTTGAAAAAAAAAAAATTAGTGTTATTTTTCGCGAAAAATCCCGACCGCACCCCTTGGAAAATTTCGACCGCACCCCTTGGAAAATTCTGACCGCACCCCTTGGAAAAAATGTTAGGAATTTATATAAAAAAAATTGTGAACACGGATTTAAACCCGACCCAATTATGTAAACAAGCCCACTAATCTCTTTAAATAAAACTTGTATTTCTATAACCCAACATCAAGCCCAATTGAATAAGTTTATGGTAAAACCCAACCCAAATAACTAAATCAATTAAACAAAATATAACCCAAATAGTACCAATCGACCTTTCATCTCTCCCGCCCTCTCATCTCTGCTGCAGCGACCAAGAAACAGAAGGATCAACCTGCAGGCTTCAATCGATCAACCACAGCCACCGTAGACAGAGTGCAGACTAGCCGATCATCCTTGATTTCATTATTCAAGAGTTTTGATAAGGTATCTTTTGACTTTTGAATCGATGATAAGGTTGATGTTGTGTAACCATAGCCACCGCCCCTGCTTTTGATAAGGTTGTTGATAAAATGATAAGTTGCTGTTGTGTAATTATAGCAAATGACAATAGTAGGAAAATAGAAAGAAGTTACTGGATTGTTGTCGTTGATTTCATTTTTTTATTGTTAAAGTTGTCTTTTGCATTATTAATTGTTTATTCCATTCTTTCATATTTACTTATTGTTGATTTCATTAAATATTAAAGTTGTGTAGACCGACTTGCGTAATCGGATTGGCGATGAGAATTTAAGTGATAGTTGTATATGTTATATAGAGAAAGACTTGCTTAAGAAAGTACCTCTAGATGATGTTTTGGATAGATTTCAAAAAATGAAAACCCGTAGGGCGACTTTTTAAATATGTTTGTAACAATGTTTGACGTGTTTTGATGATTATATAAATTTTAGTTTGATGTTCTTTTTTACATGACCCGACCCGACCCAACCCGACCCGGTTTTTTTATGTATATATCTAGACGCCTAAAATTTAAAAAAAAATCCGCACCCCCATGAAAAAATTCCTGGGTCCGCCACTGAGCACCATGGTCATCATCACCAATCAAACCTTTCTTCACCTTTTGTTGTTTGGAGGAACCAGCTTCAGATTCCATTTTGATTTTGATTTTTGGGACTCTCCTAACCAAAGTACTTGATTTATAGCAACAGAAAGTACAAATGGTTATATCACCATGTTATCAGTTGCTAATATCATAAATATTGGAGTATATATATACACATACATATACATACATGCGTACGGGAGGGTTCTACGCAGAACACGGTTTTTTACGAAAAAAAATTTATCCATTTTTCCAATTTAAAAAAAAAAGGTTATTGGATTTTATCACCCCAAACAATTGGTTATTGGCCACTGCCACCCCCAACTATCACTTTGACGTCTGTCACCCTCAACTTAACACTTAGTGTGTTCTGTCACCACGTCGTTAACTGATCAATCACTTTTGATCATGTTACTATACTTTTAGGGGTGTCATAGGGATCTTAGGAAGGTTTTAGGGATCTTAGGACACTCCCAAAAGTATAGTAACAGGATCAAAAGTTAGTGCTCAGTTAACGTCGTGGTGACAAAACACACTAAGTGTTAAGTTAGGGGTGGCAGGTGTCAAAGTGATAGTTGGGGGTAGCAGCGGCCAATAACCAATAGTTAAGGGTGATAAAATCCAATAAACCTAAAAAAATTAAGATCAAGAAAACTGCTAATGCATTGCTTATTCATGTCTTCTAACATTCGAAAAAATATATGAGCAAAAAAATTATTTATAGAACCTACACATGTCACTACAAGAAATACCTAGTATTAGCAACGACATGAAGCAATAGCGGCGACAAACAATCAAGTCGCTGAAAAAGTTTTGATCTTGGCCCTTGATGAGAAGATGATCCAATGGCTTGGATTGTTTCCTGACTCAATGTCACGGCCCCAGCCCTGGTTTGACCCGGTCAGGACCACGGGGCAGGAACCCGTGGTATTTATTAAATGATGCGACAGCGGAAGATTTTAACAGGATCTTTTAAAACTTGAAATGCCCGATTATTTTATTTCATAATGCGGGATAAACCCCGTAATCTACAATAGAGGAATTTCATAAGTAAATTCCCAGATTTATAAAACATGTTTATTCATTTTAACTGAGCCACCTCTTCAAGCTTGTTAGTGCTCCGTAGCACGTTTTCCTTGATTTACAGCAGGTCGCCTGAAACATGTTTCAAAAATATTTTATCAGCGGGGAAAATGCTGGCGAGTCACTCAATTTGATAAAATGATACATAGTTATAAATTACAGCATAAGAGCGATTACAATGGCTTTTATCTTATTTTTATCTGGCGCCGTGTCACCTGGTGACGATGGTCATACCACTATTGGGTCCTTCCCCAAGTAGTGATGATTATCACTGTTAGGATTTATTAGCCTAACAGTGAGAAATTAGTAATGTGCACAATACCCCAATTAGCCAGTGATTCAAGATAACCATGACTTAATCCCTGTAATTATAACATTTGAAAATAACTTGGAGTATTGTAAAATACTTTTGATAAAAGAGAATGACTCACATTGCAGATTTATACGGACAGAGCTTAGCCTACTGATTAGCCTTGTAACCTAATTTAAATAACAATGCATACGAACTAGGTTAGTAACTAATACAGCATTTACGATAACTCACGAGATTAAAACCTTCACAACGAATGACAAAGTGCGATACTTAAACATCCATCGAATTCATGACGAATGACAAAGTATAACCCTAATTCGAGCAGCACTTAAACATCCATTGGATAGTTTTCAATCGATCGGACATTGAATCATAGCAGCGATCGAGTTAATACCCTGTATCGTAGCAGCGCCTCGCTATTATAAAAGTAAAATTCGAATTTGAGCAGCCAAACTTCGTTTTTGAGTTTTGGTTTCGACACCAGAGGACTGCTCATGGCCATTCCTATTTATAGCTAAAATTTGGGGCTCACGCGGCCCGCGTAAACCTTCACTCAACCCTTACGCGGCCCGCGAGGAAGTCTAGTTCGTAGATTAGGGCTAGCGTGTCACACCTAGGTCTGCCACGTGGCTGCCACGTGGCTGCCACGTGGCCTGTGCGCTGCTCCGGAGTTTTGGTGAACTGTCGCGGCCCGCGTAAGCCTAAGCTTACCATTACGCGGCCCGCCTGAAGACCAGATTTCTTGTTTGCTTGGTTTTTCATGTACAGTAGGGTTTCAGGGGTCCGGGTTTTCACTTATGGATTGTTTTGGGACATTTTTGAAGGTCCTTACATCCTCCCTACCTTATTTAAAATCTCGTCCTCGAGATTCATTGAAATAAGTGAGGATACTTTCGCTTCATCTCCGATTCTAGTTCCCAAGTGTATTCGGGTCCTCTTTTTGAATCCCATTTGACTTTGACTAATATTAGTCTTTTGTGCTTGAGAAATTTGACCTTTCTGTCTTCTATTTGAAGCGGTTTCTCTACGAATTTCAACTTTTCATTTATCTCTACATCTTGAAGAGGTACTACCAGAGATTCGTCCGATAAACATTTCTTGAGGTTGGATACATGAAACACGTCATGTACTCCAGCTAGCTCTTCTGGTAGTTGTAAGCGATATGCAACTGGTCCAATTCGTTAGATGACTGGGAATGGTCCTACGTATCTTGGACTCAACTTTCCTTTCTTACCGAATCGAACTAGTCCTTTCCAAGGAGAAACTTTTAAGAGAACCTTGTCTCCGATTTGAAATTCTAATGGCTTGCGTCGATTATTTGCATAACTTTTCTGGCGATCTCGAGCCGTCTTTAGTCTTTCCTTGATTTGAGTAATCTTGTCGGTAGTTTCTTGTACTATTTCAGGATCTGATAATTGACTTTCTCCTATTTCTGCCCAACAGACTGGAGTTCTACACTTTCGTCCATACAGTGCTTCAAATGGGGCAGCTTCTATGCTTGAATGATAACTATTATTATAGGAGAATTCGATTCAAGGTAGGTGGTCATCCCAGTTTCCACCAAAATCTATCACACATTCCCTAAGCATGTCTTCCAGGGTTTGGATCGTCCTTTCACTTTGTCCATCTGTTTGTGGATGATATGCAGTGCTTAACTTTAGTCGAGTTCCCATTGCTTCTTGGAAACTTGTCCAGAAGTGGGAAGTGAAACGACTATCCCTATCCGATACAATGGAGAGTGGAACTCCATGTAGGGATATTACTTCATCTACATACAACTTGGCTAACCTTTCCATACTAAAGGTTTCTTTCATAGGTAGAAAATGAGCTGATTTGGTTAATCGATCCACAATTACCCAAATTGCATCATTACCCTTTCTGGTTTTGGGTAACTTAGTAACAAAATTCATTGTTATTAGTTCCCATTTCCATACAGGCATTTCTAATTGTTGTAGTAAATCTAACGGTTTCTGGTGTTCTGCCTTAACTTGTGAACAAGTAAGACACTTAGAAACATACCTAGCTATGTCCTTTTTCATTCCTATCCACCAGAAATTATTTCTTAAATCTTGGTACATCTTATTGTTACCAGGATGCATGGTATACCTAGATTTATGGGCTTCTTCTAAAATCTTATTTCTTAAGTCTCCTTGCTTAGGTACCCAAATCCTTCTCTTATGGAATCTCCAAATTCCATCGTTTCCTTTCTCTAATGCCTTTACTCTTCCTTTCATTCCTTCAGCATCATCCTTGATTGCTGTTTCTTGAATGCTTTTCAGTTGTTCCATTAAATCTAACTGTAGATTTAACCTAAGAGCACGAACTCGCTTTTGCTTTTCATGATACTTACGACTTAAAGCATCTGCAACTACGTTTGCTTTTCCTTCGTGATATTGAATATCACAGTCGTAATCACTTAAAATCTCCATCCATCTTCTTTGCCTCATGTTTAATTCTTTTTGCCCAAATATGTATCTTAAGCTCTTATGATCTGTATAGACAGTAAACTTACTTCCATACAGATAGTGTCTCCAAATCTTAAGGGCAAAAATTATGTCTCCTAATTCTAAGTCATGGGTCGTATAGTTTTCCTCGTGCTTTTTCAATTGCCTTGATGCATACGCAATTACCTTCTTGCGTTGCATTAGCACACATCCTAATCCTAGCTTAGAGGCATCGCAGTAAACTTCAAAATCTTCTGTTCCTTCTGGCAAAGCTAATATTGGAGCATTTGTTAACTTTTGTTTCAAAATCCTAAAGGCCTCTTCTTACCTAGGTCCCCATTCAAACTTAACTGCTTTACAGGTTAGCTTAGTTAATGGTACAGCTATCTTGGAAAAATCCTTAATAAACCGTCTATAGTATCCGGCTAACCCTAGAAAACTTCTAATTTCCATAGCCGATTGTGGGACCTTCCATTTGGTGATTGCTTCTATCTTAGCAGGATCTACGTGAATTCCTTCGTGATTCACCATGTGTCCTAAAAATTGTACTTCTTGCAGCCAAAATTCACACTTCGAAAATTTGGCGTAAAGCTTCTCCTTTCTTAACAAAGTTAAGAGTGCATGCAGGTGCTGACAATGTTCCTCCTGACTTTTGGAATAAATAAGTATATCGTCGATGAAGACAATTACAAATTTATCCAAATACGGTTTACAAATCCTATTCATCATGTCCATAAATGTTGCCGGAGCATTTGTTAATCCAAAGGGCATGACTGTAAACTCGTAATGACCATACCTAGTTCTGAAAGTAGTTTTAGGTATGTCTTCTTCTTGTACCTTTAATTGATGGTATCTGGAGCGTAAATCTATCTTGGAAAAGTATCTAGCCCCTTGAAGTTGATCGAAAAGATCATCAATTCTAGGTAATGGGTATCGATTCTTAATTGTAACCTTATTCAATTCCCTATAATCGATACACATTCTCATTGAACCATCTTTCTTCTTTACAAACAACACTGGCGCTCCCCACGGAGAGGAACTAGGTTGTATAAATCCTTTACTTAGTAATTCATCTAACTGCTTTTTCAATTCTAGCATTTCGGTGGGTGCTAACCGATAAGGTGCTTTGGCTATCGGTGTAGTTTCAGGAATTAGATGTATTCTAAATTCGACTTCCCTGTTGGGTGGTAATCCCGGTAGTTCTTCTGGGAATACTTCTGGGTATTCTGAAACTACTGGAATTTCTTTGAGTTCTTTACCTTTCGTGTTAATGATTACTGAAATCATATACACCATTTCTTGTTTTCTGGAATAACTGGCCAATTTCATTACTGAAATAAATTTCAGTGGCTTACGTGGCCTATCTCCTGTAATCATTACTAATTCTCCTGTGGGTGTATGTATTTCTATGGAATTCTTATCACAAAGAATTCGAGCATGGTTGGCTACTAACCAATCCATTCCTAATACCACATCGAATCCTGCTAATTTCATAGGTAACAGGTTTGCAGAAAATTTATGACCTAAGAGTTCTATCTTTCCTTCTCGCAAAACCTTATCTATTTTAACAGAATTCTCATCTGCCGTTTCGACTGTGAAAATCTGCCTAAGATTGGTTAATGGTAAATTAAGAGCTTGACAGAATGAAGTATTTATAAAACTTTGGTTTGCACCAGAGTCAAATAATACTTTTGCATAAACGTCGTGAACTAGGAACGTACCAGCTATTACGTCAGGAATTAACTCTGCTTCCTGAGTAGTTAACTGGAAGGCTCTTACGTTCTTCTTGGTAGCTCCTTCTGTAGGTTTGGCTTTGTTGTCAGCTGGTTTAACCAATTTCGGGCAATCTGGCCTGAAATGTCCAGCTTCTCCACAGTTGTAGCAGACTGTTGCTTTCTTCTTTCTGCAATCTTCTTCTTGATGCCCCGGAATTTTGCAGAAATTGCAATATCCTTTGCATCTTCCAAAATGCTTCCTTTTACAGACATTGCAAAATGGAACAGTGGAAGATTGCCCAGTTCCTTTCCTTTTTGAAATTACTGCAATTACCCACACGGAATCCCTGGGTAATCTTTTAGGCTACTTCCTTCTTCCGGGTTTCTTCTCTTGTGCGTACCAATCCGTCAGTTAGAGTGTTAGCTAATTCCACAGCATCGTCAATTGTGCGTGGTCTCGCAGCTTTAACGATATCACGGATTTCACCAATCAATCCCCATATATAGCGGGAAATAAGTACTGGCTCTGGCGAAGCCAGGGTTGGTACCACTCTTGCATACGCAAAGAATGTCGAAGTATACCCTCGACAGTCTACATCCACCATCCGGTGGTTCAGGAACTTATTTGTCATTTGTTCCTTTTCATACTCGGGACAGAATTTTCCTTCTACCAGCTGCTTAAATTCTTCCCAACTCATGGCATAGGCCATATTTCTTCCTTTAGCTTGAAGTACCGTATTCCACCATTCTAGCGCCCCTTCTTTAAACAGATGTGACGCATACATGACCTTGTCGTCCTCGGCACATTTACTTATTGTAATTACTGCTTCGGTTTTCTCCAACCAACGTAGCGCCGCCGTCCCCCCTTCATTGCCTACAAATTCAGCTGGTTTACAGACAAGAAATTCCTTGTAAGTGCAACCAGGCGTTGCAGTTTTCATTCTTTTTAGACTTGGGGCTTGCAGTATATTATCGTTATTATTATTAGTATGGTTGCCGCCTCCGTTTACGCTATTACTGAAATTGTCACCGTGCGTGCGTTTGCTAGGAATAATTTGTTGAGGTTCAACTGGATTTCTAGCAGCAGCCAGTATTGCTGGAATAGCATTGGCTATCCCCTGAGCAACGATATTCTCGATATCTTGCCTATTCAGAAAGTGATCTTCATTGTTATGCTCAGATTGATTAACTTCATTATCGGGTTCATTACCAGCGTGTGCCATCTGGTAATTTAATTTATATAATTGATTAGTATCACATAAGAATTAACCAAACATAAAAAAATAATTGCACATAATCATGTTAACACGTGTAGTCAAAATTGTTGATTTTTCAATGTTCAATATTTTATATAATATAATAGGCATCCGTACAAACTGATTATCTTACACAAGTTTTATTGTTTATTTTACACGTTTTATTTTGATTATTATATTAGTATTAAACATATGCTTCCACCATTCCACATTATCCTATCAGTTGTCGTTTTCAGAAACGACGCTCCCTCTCGTCGTATTTCCAGGAGATCTGTTCTCCTACCTCCCGGATTCGATTCCCTGCATCCATTAGCTCCTCGCCAAAATGGCGGAGTTCTGCCAAGTTCTCATTGCTCATCGGCGGGTTTGGTGCAGGTTCTGGGTCGAATTGAGGAAAAAAGGTATAACGATTATTTAGGAGGTTTTGAAATTGCCAGTCGTTGGTCCACCACTCGTCCATTTCTCCTAAAGGTTGGGTATGGATCAGAGGATCTGGGATGGCTGGTTCCAAGTTTACTGAAAGTTGGGTTTCAGCAGGATAAGGGAAGAGGTTTTCATTGATAGGCCTAAGGACATCACAATTTGCCAGTATGCGATCTAATTCTTCCTGTAGTGGCAATTCCTCGGCTTGCTTAGAACTTTCCCCAATTTCCATTTCTGCCTGTCTAGAACTTTCCCCAATCTCGATCCCCTTTCCTTTATCCATGGGATTTTCTATTTTGGGAACTTTCCTAGTTGCTGGTTTTCTTCTGCGCACACGCCTCCATCCCACAAATCTTCTTCTTTTCTTTGGCTTTGCTTTCTCCGGAGGTGGAGCTTGAAATTCCATAGGTTCCTCAATATCGGCCAGATAACCAGTAAAGTCTCTGGAAACTTTTATTTTCACAGGGTATAGATTGAGATTCTCAAGGGCTTCAGACAATTCATTCATGCTGTTTAGCATTTATGAAAAATCACAGAAAATTTTTAAGTTAATTATTTGTAATTTAAATTTTCACAAAATCACAGAACAGAAAATTTAATATTAATTACAAATATCTAATAACTATTTTATTGAAACAAAATATTTATTTTTAGCACAACTAAAATATTAAAATTTCTGGCTTATGGATAATATAAGTGCTAATACTGGGTCGGGGTGTTGGCAGTTTAAAGGTTAACATTTACTGCTACAGTAGCTAACATATAAAGATCTGCCCATTTTTCATCTAACTCTTCTTCCCATGGTGGTTAATCACCTATTTCCTGAGTCTCTTTAATTATCATTTCTTTTGTTTGTGACTTCCTCATTTTCTCTTGACTTTTTCTAATAATCAAACTTCTTTTATTAGGGGTAAGTGGTTTCTCATATTGTGTTTTACGAACAAATATTCCCTCCTCAGTATCTGCTGAGTATCTTGAGGAATTTGATTGGGATGAACTTCCCTTTTCTTTTGGTGAACTATCTAATTTAAGATAGATATCCGAAATTCTTTGCTTACCCATACTGTAACTAACAAGTAGTCAGTTAATAAAACATATAATCACGAAATGATAATCAGGAAAATTAAGTATTTTAAATACTTAATAGGCTTAAATCAGTGGCTCTTATACCACCTTTTCCTGTCACGGCCCCAGCCCCGGTTTGACCCGGCCAAGAGCCGCGGGACAGGAACCCGTGGTATTTATTAAATGACGCGACAGCGGAAGATTTTAACAGGATCTTTTAAAACTTGAAATGCCCGATTATTTTATTTCATAATGCAGGATAAACCCCGTAATTTACAATAGAGAAATTTCATAAGTAAATTCCCTAATTTATAAAACATGTTTATTCATTTTAACTGAGCCACCTCTTCAAGCTTGTTAGTGCTCCGTAGCACGTTTTCCTTGATTTACAGCAGGTCGCCTGAAACATGTTTTAAAAATATTTTATCAGCGGGGAAAATGCTGGCGAGTCACTCAATTTGATAAAATGACACATAGTTATAAATTACAGCATAAGAGCGATTACAATGGCTTTTATCTTATTTTTATCTGGCGCCGTGTCACCTGGTGACGATGGTCATACCACTATTGGGTCCTTCCCCAAGTAATGATGATTATCACTGTTAGGATTTATTAGTCTAATAGTGAGAAATTAGTAATGTGCACAATACCCCCAATTAGCCAGTGATTCAAGATAACCATGACTTAATCCCTGTAATTATAACATTTGAAAATAACTTGGAGTATTGTAAAATACTTTTGATAAAAGAGAATGACTCACATTGCAGATTTATACGGACAGAGCTTAGCCTAGTGATTAGCCTTGTAACCTAATTTAAATAACAATGCATACGAACTAGGTTAGTAACTAATACAGCATTTACGATAACTCACGAGATTAAAACCTTCACAACGAATGACAAAGTGCGATACTTAAACATCCATCGAATTCCCGAAGAATGACAAAGTATAACCCTAATTCGAGCAGCACTTAAACATCCATTGGATAGTTTTCAATCGATCGGACATTGAATCGTAGCAGCGATCGAGTTAATACCCTGTATCGTAGCAGCGCCTCACTATTATAAAAGTAAAATTCGAATTTGAGCAGCCAAACTTCGTTTTTGAGTTTTGGTTTCGACACCAGAGGACTGCTCATGGCCATTCCTATTTATAGCTAAAATTTGGGGCTCACGCGGCCCGCGTGAACCTTCACTCGACCCTTACGCGGCCCGCGAGGAAGTCTAGTTCGTAGATTAGGGCTAGCGTGTCACACCTAGGTCTGCCACGTGGCCTGTTCGTTGCTCCAGAGTTTTGGTGAACTGTCGCAGCCCGCGTAAGCCTAAGCTTACCATTACGCGGCCCGCCTGAACATCAGATTTCTTGTTTGCTTGGTTTTTCATGTACAGTAGGGTTTCAGGGGTCCGGGTTTTCACTTATGGATTATTTTGGGACATTTTTGAAGGTCCTTACACTCAAACAAACACAGTCTTTATTTATACACATCTTCTTCAACACACTCTAATCTTCAACCACCCACCAACAACCTCAACCACCACCACCATGAAGATGCCACCACCGTACCATAACCACCGTGAAGATGCCACCACCACCACCACCGTGAAGCTACCTCCACCGGAACACCACCACCGTGAGGCTTCACGACCACCACTGGACCGCCATTGTCAAGCTCCACCACCACCGGACCACCGCCATCAAGCTCTGTCACTTCATCCCCACTGTCAAGCTACAACACCACCACCACCGTCAAGCTCCGTCTCCGGCCACTGTTTACTTTTTATCTCTTGTAAATCATATAGAATCAGGTTATGTAAATCTGATTTTAATGAGAATAAAAAACGTAGTGTTTTACTTCACTTTCGAGTTCAAACATGTTTAGTGACATATTAATGGTGTTTTGTTGGTTTGAAAGTTGATTAAGCCATCTCCGGTGAAGTTTCAGGCGAAGCTCCCGCCAAAGCATTAGGGGCGGCACAATAGCGGCGATTACCAAGCATTAGCGGCCGAGTATTTGCGTTATCAGTAGCGGCAACATATCGCCGCTAAAAGTATTAGCGGCGACAAAGGGGGTCTTTAGCGGCGACATGTGTCGCCCCTTTTTGCTCCGATTTCTTTAGTGTGCGTAAATCATGTGTAGGTATTTTTTTTATACATACAATATACACATGTGTAGGTAAACGTTTAAAAATAAAAACAAAATATATATGAATAAATTAGTTTAATGGTTTTTATGTGCATAAAATAGACATTTGTATGTAAGAAATTAGTTTTGAAAATATAAACCACTGATAGAAAAAAAAGTAAACATTTTAGTTTGTTCTTTCTGTTCTCGTTATAATTTAGCCTTTTGTAATGAACATCTCCATGTATGTATACTAGTAGGTTAGCCGGCTCGATACAGCGGATGTTACCGAGGCTTTTTTGGAGAGCACAATCTAACCTGACCAGCATTATATTTGTGTATTATTATAACTATGTAAATATTTATTTGGTAATTATATACTTAAGTATTAACATAAGATAACACTTAATGTAGTGAATTGAATGTAGTGAAGTCTTAGGTGGTGTTTGTTTTTTTTTTTGCCAGAAGCACTTCTTGCCACTTATGTCTTCGTCGCGCAGACACGCGCAGACCTTTGGGTCCTGCAGCTTGTTTGTTTTCCAGAAGCAGTTCTCACCTTTGACCTCTTCCCCACCTCTTTCCCACGCAGACATAAGCCCACCTCTTCTCACCTCTTCTCTTGCATCACCACACAAACAGCCTGACCAAATTTTCCCCTCACCCTCTCGTCTCTCTTAGTTCCGACGGAGAAAAACAACCGGCCACCACCCTCCGGTTGTGGCAGACGGCGACGGACGAAGGCGCGCCGCCGCTCACGGCGGCGGCAGTGGAAACAACGCCCCCCCTCTAGGTTACTCTCCTTCCCTTCTCCTCTCGTATGTTCCGGCAACGTTTCCGGCGACTCTATTTCTCCGACTACCAATTTCACCGGTGTCCGGCCGGATTTGGTTTCTCCGGTTGTTTTCTGATGAAGTTGATGATGATGGTGCCCGATGATGAAGACGATGATTCTGTTGATGATGAGGCTTTGGAGACGACGGTGATAGTGGTGGTTCAGGTGGTGGTGGTTGCGACAGGGTGGGTTCTTGTCACACCCCGATATTTCCACGTATTTCCGGTGGGCCCGGTGGGGAGTACCGTGACGTAGTTGATATCATCATAGTCAAACAACACAATATTTAAATGCACAGCGGAAGCAAAAGATAAATATATTACAATCCGAATAAAAAGTAATATCCAAGTATTACAACGGAAAGTAAAGGATCCACAGGCGGATCTTAAAACATAAACATTGTTTAACAGACTTTAGACGCCTAGAACTTGCAAGATTCCTTATTAACGCCCTGAGCTCCCAGCCAATTACGCATAGTACCTGCCACTTAACCTTTTGGAAAATACGTCAGTTTACACTGGTAAATACAATTAACCGACTCATTTTAAAAGAGTTTAAAAATTGATTTGAATGCACCAGGCACAAAAATATCTTTTATAACTTGGGACAATTTTATTAATAAAAATCTTGTATCCGATTTACATGGTTGTCCAACATTTAGGGCCGGTGATTATACAATACAAGCCGGTCAAGATTAATCGACACACCATAAATATAACTCACAAGAAGACATCCTTACGAGTGAGTATATCTTTTACATACGCAACAGGAGGTGTTATGCCTACACCTTGTGCTTAAGTTATGGCCATTCACTTTTTAAATGAGCCAAGGATATCCAGGACACGGTCATTAACCCCTAATGTTATTTGTTATCAATTAATACAGATTAAAACGGGATTATGCAATTCAATCATCTCCGATTAAAAGGTTTCTACACCCGACCAAGCGGTATTTTTATAATACCGTATCCCAAGCCCGTATAAGGGAAAATAAGTTAAAAGTATTTACCTGAGCTAGCAATGCAATTTATACTCAGCCGTATATTCTAATCAGCAAGCACAAGTACTTCTACTGGGGCTCTCAATCTGGAACAAAGGTTTTATTAACCTATTAGATTCCTAACGGGTCTTATTTAAGTCGTAACTTAGACCGGTTAGTTTTAAGGAAAGGTTTACGGTTCAAACGCATGATTAAGCGAAGACCGGAATAGAATGTGATTTAGACCCGAAAAGTTTGGAGACTTGTATAATATGGGTAAACTAAACACATTCTGGATTTCGAGATAACAACGGTAAGGTTTGACCCGTTTCGGCTAATTTGTGCAAACTAGTTACATAAACCGAACCGAACGCGCAAGGGGCGTAACGGGTAACCATATGGGTCATATACAGGTTTCCTAAGTTAATATGCCTTAAATATGTTGTGATATCAGTAGGATACCTTCCATTATGCCCAAAACGAGTTTAATCTCAATATAAGCCCCGTAGGGGTATTTTGGTCATTTTAAAGATTATAAAAGAGATTAATTTTAATTCTGAGACTCGGGTCTGAAATAATCAGTAAAACAACTTAATTTAATAGGTTATATCAGTTGGTGATAAGTCTTATATGCCAAAATGGTTTTAAACCCATACTAGGTGTTTAATACGCGTAAAAAGCCATTTTAAGCGATTTCCAGGTTATACAGGAAATCTGAGTTTTCTGATCAGGTTATAAAGTTCAAAATACTTTATTTATTATATAAAATCAGTATCAATTGGATTGGTGTCAAAATACTATGTAGAACTCCTTTTATAAACAAAAAGGGTATAATCGGTATCTACCGAATCAAGGCGATAACCTTAGGTTATGATCAGTTTAAAAATAATTAAAAATCTTCAAAAATCTTAAAATATTATATTACATCAGTGGGTAAAAGTTTTGGTGTTAAAAAATTGGGTTTAGATAGGCTTTACGCTAATTATGCCTTTTAATTAACAAAAAGCTTTCAAATTACGCTATTGAGCATAACTCCTAATCTAGACCTCCAACTGATGTGAAATTTTAGGGACATGTTTATAAATCAGTAATAAAGATTATTGTCCTTTCATATTTCCAAAATTCTCATTTTATGGTCAAAAGGGCATTATGGTCAACATTAAGCAATTAACGGAAACGAGTAAACGAATCGGACAATCAACGATCCAACCACAGAGGGTTATACTATCATGTAACCTGGTCCTAAGGAAGCTCTAAGGCATTTCCAAACCCATCTAAATCGGGTCAGAACTGAAGTCAAAGCAAAAGTCAAAGTTTTGCGACTTTCGGTTCCGAACCGAGCCTAAACAGAAAATTGTCGGATTAAACAAGCTTAGACCAGTTCTTATACTTATTACCAAGTTATATGGGTGATGAAACAGGTTACACATCTTCTACATTGTTAATTATGCGTTAATTCGAAAATTAGGATCATGTTGACTTTTTATAATAAACTTTGACCCGACAATTGATCTAATTAGAGTGGGAATCAGAGGGTGCCCTTTTAAGGGTTTAATGCCCACATAATTACCATCTTATAACTACTCTTAATTTGACTAATCACTGGACCATTAGTGATTAATCGATAAGTCAAACCTTAATTACGACGGTTTGACTTTAAGCTAATTAACTAAGCAAAACTGAATTAGAAAAGGTTAAGAATACTTACCAAGGTCCTAATGACGACTAAGGATCACAAGGAAGGTGCTTGAGCTCCAGGGGACTCCAAGAAGTGAAGGAATGAAGGGATGATCAAAGTTGCAACAATGAGGCCTTATATAGTGCCTTTGATCCATCAAGATCATGACAACCAAGGCTACACATGTTCCCTGATCATTAACAAGTGTCCCTAAGCCTAAGAAATTAGTTTAGGCAGCTCTTGGAAGTGTTAAAGGGCAATATAAGTCGTTTACATGGGCTGAACAGCCAACTGAACGATTTTCTACATCTGGGATAGTCTTACGGACCGTAAGGTCCATAGTGTTACGGTCCGTAAGGACCTGGTCAGCAGCAAAGTTTCAAAAGTTGACAAATTTGGCCCCTGCACTTCCAAATGTCATTTCCGACATATCTAAGGCCCGTTAAACCATTTTTAAGGATCTACAATGATGCCTAAGCATAGAGAACATAAAATATGCTCAAAAACATGCCGGATGTCGGTTCGTTTGGTCGTACGGTCACGTTGTTCGGCTAATTACGACGAAACACGGACGGACGCGAAAAACGATCCAAACGACACGAAGAATGGAATTTTATCAAGTCAAACACTAAAATAAAATATTTTAGTGCTTACATAAATTTTTGGGTGTCCGGGGATATTCAGAATGTAAGATATGCGCGTAAACGCAAACTTGTGCGCTTTTTGACACTTTTAGTCCCTGCATGACTTAAAAGCTTATTTTTGCGCACCAAACACCTCTAAGCCTATATCTAAGCTATATTAAGTATAAATAGGGTATGTTTATCTCATGGTCATATTCCGGAAGGTCCGATAACATACGAATCGGTATACTTTAGTAGTTTGACGCTTTAGGTCCCTCTAATGCGCAAACTTGCGTAAATCATCATTTAATAGCATTGAAGCCTCATCTAATCCATATTAGGCATTCTTGAAAGTATTATTAAACATCATAGTGCTTCGGGGTCGATAAAAGGTCATTCAGAGGTATAATTAAACATATTGACACTTTTAGTCCCTTATACTTGCAAGGTTGCGCGTAGCTTCACTTTTAGGCATAAAAGCCTTGGATGGCCAATGATTGGCATTCCCGAGAGTATAATTAAATATCATGAGATTCTCGGTTTGTTAAAAGGTCACTCAGAGGTAAGAATTAACATGTTGACGCTTTTAACCCTTTATTGCGCAAACTTTCAATTAATTACGCACACGGCTACACTTGATCAACAAGTGGCTCATTTGTGAATATAAAACCGTAGAAGGTTATTTAGAAACTTATTTTTGGTATGATAACACTTCCAGTCCTTTCATAATCAAAGTTTTTGATTTTTCGAAAAAATAGTCCCTTAAATTCAACGTTTGACTTCATTAGAGTTTATTACACGTGTCAATACTTTATTGGACGTGATTTTACGAGGTGTTACAGTTCTTGGAGTGGGGGCTAGGGTTTGCGGTGGTGCTTGGCTTTGCGGCAGGAGACAGGGGGCGGTGGTGCTTGACGGTGGTTGTTGGTTGTGGTGGTGGCAGGTGGACGGTGGAGGAGGTGGTGGCGGATGGTTGTGGTGGTGGTGGTAGATGAAGGCAGAGAGAGAGAGGAGTGTTCTATGTGTGTGTTGTGTGTGGTTTTTGTAGAAGTAAAAAAAATAAACCCTCTTCTCCTTGCAGACTGCAGAACTTTGGTACACCTCTTCTCCTGCAGATGCCTCTAGATGTGGTCCGCATACTGCAGACCTTTTGTATCTGAAAAAACAAACACCACCTTATTAAATATCGATAATAAATAGCGACAAATTAAGAAGTGATGCATAGAGCACTTATACTATACACAACAAAATCAATACTAAATTAAATGTCTACCCACATTTATGTTTTATAAAATGGTATAGATATAGATAACTAGCTAGTGTGATTTATAGCCTAGTGGTCATCTTGGGGTGGGATAAGACTTTGAGACCAATAGGTCCTGGGTTCGATTCCAACAAGGGGGTTTTTCACATATTTATTGAGTTTCCTCCTGAATTTGAATATAGGCATTATGCCTAGTGTAGATGAATATGATTGGGTGGTTCCGCTGGTGGCATGATAATACTCCAGTAGTCCGTCAGTGATCCAAATTTGTTAAAAAAAAAAAGCTAGTGTGAACGTTTTGAAATTTTCTATGAGATAGTATGTTTACTTTATATTGTGTTTTTTGTATAATTTGTTATTGATTAATTGCATGTATATTAATGGATTCGGATCAAGAGAAAACTCCTACGAGTTGTGAGAATTTAGAGAACTTCGACTTCACGTGCGAGTTTTGTCCCTATTTTCTACACACACTTAGATTAAAATGTTACAAAGACAGCTGTAAAAAAATTCAAAGTCGTGTTTTCGGCTTCATACAACTTCTGTAAAAAGTTGCGGACATTAGTATGAATTAGCATTTACAGCAGCTGTAAGCGCTTTTATGACTGGTGCAAATAAAAAAAAAACTAGCTTTTTTATTTTTTTTATTTTTGAGAAAAGTTGATTTTTTTAGGATTTTTGGTAAAAAAAATATTTTGTATACAAAGAAGTAATTTTTATTTTAAATTAACCCTGTATACTTATAAATATATGTAGGGTGAGTAGAAAACTGAAATAACCGAACCGTAACCGAAATAACTGACAAAACCGAACCGAAACAAAAACCGACGGTTCGGTTTTCGGATTTTTAATAACCGAAAATTTCGGTTCGGTTTTCGGATAACCATTTTCAATAACCGAAAAAAACCGAACCGAAACGAAAAAAACATATATTCTTATGTTTAAGTTTAAGTGTTTAACCCATGCTATTAGAAATTATTAATTTTATTCTTGAATATTAAGTACTTATAATAAAAAACATTAAGATGTTTATTTATAATTGAGATGATTTATTTATTGCCTATAACAAATAAAAAAATTTAATATAAAAATTAAACAATCTTCAAAGTATTATAAAAGAAAAGGTACTAATAAAACTTTGAAGAAACATAAAAATAGATTATAATGTTAGGTTTATGTACACATTTTTAGTTAAAAAGATTAAGTATAATAACTTAAATGTAACCATATAAGAAAGATTCTTAAATTTTGAATTATACTTTTGTATTTTTAATCTTACATACTTTTGTTTCAAAAACCGATGTAAAAACCGAAACTGAAAAAACCAAAACCAAACGGTTTTGAAAAACCGAAAACTAACATTTCGGTTTCGGTTTCGGTTTTGATTTTGCCCAAAAACCGAACCGAACCAAAGCTTGCACACCCCTATACAAAGAAGTGGTGGAATGAGGAAAAGATGTACCTGATGATTTTCTTTTGAGTGTTTGTTTGTATGTGTAAACTGAAAAAATGAGGAAAAGATGTACCTGATGATTTTCTTTTGAGTGTTTGTTTGTATGTGTAAACTGAAAAGACTATTAATGCGAAACAAAGTCCGTGTGCATTTCTCATGTGTGGGGGACAGACTCGAGTGTCATGGTTTGGCACCAACTCTTTTTTCTTTTTGTGTTAAAAAACTTTTACTTTTTAATGTCAAGAGTAAAAAAAATAAAAGATATTTAGTTTGGCATGTAAATTACTAATGAAAATATTTTACCAATAACATAGATTTTAACAAGATTAGAGTTATAAAAGGTGAATTCTAATCTAAATTGACATGTATTTTACTGGCCATTTATAATTTATTTTACTCATCTTCATACTAATTTATTATGTTTTTTAACGAAAAACTAACATACTCTTGTTATGTTTTTTTAACGAAAAACTAACATACTCTTATAAGTGCACTTTTGATAGTTTGACGAGAACGTAAGGTTTAATAGATATTATTGTCAATACATTGAATCTGCCTTGAGTGAGAATATGTAGAATTTATCAAAACAAAAGGTTTAATAGATATCATTGTTAACGTGTTGAATCTGCCTTGAGAGAGAATGTTTCATCATCATTATCATACTAAGTAAATCCCACCAATAGCGAAGCTAATGTATGGTCTGAGGAGGGTAGATGTAGACAGACTTACCTCTACCCCGTAGGAATAGAGAGGCTGCTTCCAGTGAGACCCCCGGCTCGATTGTAGTTTTGTATCAAGCCTTGGACCTAAGACACATAACACTCAAACAATCAGGACAGAGACTGATTGGTGCATGTACCCCCGTGTCTTTCGGCTATCAACGTCACCACATGATGCATGATTAACCATCCGCCACTTTTAACGTTATTTTCACGAAATTAGTAAAATAACGTTAAAGTTGGTACCATTTCACTTTTGCCCCCGAGCGCCCACACATATATACATTATATATGCACACCGCAAGCGGGGCATTGAGAGAGTGTGTGTAGATTTTAATTAGAAAAAATGAATATTTTGGTTAATCATAATGTTAAATTGAGAAGGATCTATAAGATTGTTATGTGATGTGTCAATATCGAATTAGACAAGTTTTTTTTTTTTTTTTTTTTTTTTTTAAAGTATCGAATTAGACAAGTAAGTTGTGTTTATATATAGAGTTAATAGTAGGGATGGCAATCAAACCCGAACCCGATGGGTAAACCCGAAACCCGACACATTTGGGACGGGTTTGGGGTCGGTTAATCGGGTTTGGGACGGGTTTGGAAATAGTTTTTATTTTTTTCACGGGTTTGGGACGAGTTTGGGATTTAGTGATATACCCGTTTACCCGACCCAATTACCAGATAAAGTGTACCCGTTTACCCGATTGTATACCCGATATAATTTCTTTTATATTATTAATATGTATATATATGATACATCCATTTTTTACACATATAGGTATTCTATTCCGTATACATTGTAGTTATTTGATATATATTTTTATAATAACAATACAAAATGTAACCGGTTAGTAGTTACCCGATAGATACCCAATGGGTTTTGAGATGAGTATACCCAACGAGTAATCTTTTTAAATTAACGGGTTTACCCGAAACCCGCGGGTATACACGATACCCGATGGGTATTTACCCGTTAGAAACCCGACGGGTTTTGGGACGGGTTTGGGACAAGCTTATCTAATCGGGTTTGGGTTTGGGATTACCTAAACCCGTCCCAAACCCGACCCATTGCCATCCCTAGTTAATAGCCACGTGGCCCAACCAAACATTGACATTTGGATGCTTAAGAAATTACAAAAATGGTGGGGCGAGATCAAGAGATAGTGTAGTGAATAAAAATTTAACAGCTAGTGTTTTTGAGGTAGTGGTGGGGATGGATTTGCTCGTGATCCTAAATCTTAACTCCACATATGTTCCTTCAACTACATTTGCTTTACGAAATGTAAAAGATTAGTTGTGTTTATTGCAGTTAATATGAAAAGGATTGTTTAGAGTCGTACGTAATTACATAATTAGAATTGTGTTTATTTATTAGAACATGAAAAAAAATATTATAATTTCAGTTCATAATCAATACAATATAGCAAGTATTTGTTGTGTATTAGTATGTCTCTCCATCAATATTCTTTTGGCTGTGGTTACGTTTTCTTTCATGAGCATCGAACCCATATTAACCACTTGCATACGTTCACATTGCCTTGTTTTCCTCACATTATCGTATTACTATAGTTCATCTGTATAGCTCGACTCCCACAATTCTTTTATGTTACCGCAAGAGGGGGCAATCTTGACCCAAAGCCTTACAAATGGGTCAGTTCGGGTTGGTTTTAAAATTACATGGGTTGGTTTGGGTAAGATATTTTAACTAAATGGGTCAAAATGGGTCACTTGAAATTTCATCTTGTTATTTTCGGGTCAAAGCGGGTCGATGTGGGTTAGTGTCTTAAAGAAACGGGTTTCAGATCGGAATGGGCTTCGAGCCGGCACAAGTATCCGCTCGAGACGAGTTGCGGCACGAAACGGGTTTTGGATCGGAACGGGTTCAGTTCAAATTGAGTTTCGGGGGGCATGACGCAGGTTTTGGATCGAAACGGGGTCGGTTCTGAACGGGACGGGTTTCGTATCGCAACGGGTTTTGGGCCGACACGACTTTTCACATGAGACGAGTTTCGTATCTGAAGGGGTAAGGTCCCAAAAACCTCATAATAAGTGCTTGGGACCATACCACAACCTTACTTTTCAGCCTTGTACCTTGCGCGGCCGCGCACTGGTCTCACAAAAGGAAGACTTAGAGAACAGTCAACAATCAACACTTGCGCGCCCAAAGGAAATCACAAATCCTTGCGCTTTCTCCCATAAACAAAGGATGAAAATCCTGAAATAAACACTTCCGCTTAAATACCCAGACTTGGGATTTATTTATTCAGCTGTCTCCACACGATAAGGTGCTACACCAGATTACAGCAGTAATCTTCTAGAAGAAATACAATCGTGCACCACCAAGACGGTTATAACCGTCTGGACACGTGTCACCATCCCAGGCATCCCTGAAACCACGACGAAAGCATGTAATTGGAGAGTAATCTCCACTTGATCACTTTACACGTGGCAAATCCCCAGCCTCTGATCAAAACCACGATCTGTGTGCTCTCACGTCGGATCGAGGAGCTGGACGGAAGGAAACGCAACCGCTTACGGGGTTAGCATCTTCCGTCAACTTTTCATTAACGGGTTTTCCCGCCCAAAGACTCCCGGCTATAATGAGAATTATTCAGGTATGAAATTCAAGTTACACACACTTCTCAAATACATCTTCTTCTTCATAACCCGTACTTATTCTCACACCGGAGTTGGGTCAATGAGAGAACCCTTTCCTCCCCTTGGCGAGGCTAACGGTGCTTCTTTTTTGCAGAATTATCGGAGAAGGAGATCAGTTGTAACCGAATCAGACGAGAGGAAACCCACCTTTTTATGCGGATTCAAACCCCCTAGATATCTCGGTTCCGACCATTTATCTAGTGTTTCTTCAGTATCTCTTCGACCCGTACCGTTTCGACGTGAACCTTTTCGACGCAAACCGTTTCGACCTGTACCGTTTCGACCAGTACCGTTTCGAATCGAACCGTTTCGACCCATACCGTTTCAAATCGAATTGTTTCGACGCGAACCGTTTCGACGCGTACCGTTTCGACGCGTACCGTTTCGACACGTAACGTTTCGACGCGAACTGTTTCGACGCGAACCGTTTCGACCCGTGCCATTTCGACCAGTACCGTTTGGGTGACCCACTTGGAAGGAATCATAAATGCTTCTGTATATATTTGTATATATATACATTCTATTTCATATCAATGGAATTTCAGCTTTAATACTATATGTTTGCGTTATACGCTCGCTAGCTTGATTGAATTGCATTTGTGGTGTTTAAAAAGGTATATTCTTAATTTTGTATAGTGAAATTTGTTCTGTTTGTTCTTAATCAGTTTAAATATCATATTCTTGTTAGTTGTTACTGTTATAAATTTGTTAGTTGAATTGCATTTGTGGTATTTACCAAAACAATAACTTCATTTGAGTTTTATACATATAAACGAATTCAGATACGTGACATGTGTACATGCGTGAGTTTTAGATACGCAACAAGGTAGTTGTGCTCATTTAGCCTGTGGAGGCAACCCTTGGCCCTTGATGTACAATTACTTAAAAAAAACATTTTTTCAAGCAACCCGACCCGACCCAAAACTCGTTCCGACCCGAACCCGTTCCGACCCGAACCCGTTCCGACCCGAACCCGTTCCAACCCGAACCCATTCCGACCCGAACCAAAACAACCCGTTTTTTAATTGACCCGTTTTGACCCGAACCCGTTTTGACCCATGACCCGAACCAACCCGACCCGTTTGCCAGGTCTAGACTTACCGCGTTCTTGATTTACCACTAAACAATGTTCAATCTAACCAAGATACATTTCTTACGGCATGCACATTGTAAGCATTACTTTGAACATGCTGATGTTCACGCATTCTTAATTTTATGGCAAATTGAGAACACATACAGGTTCATATATTAATATTACAATAATGAATGTAAAAAATATAATGCAACATTGACAGTGCTTGGCTGTACTACATATTTTCCCAATATATAAAAAGGACCGAAAATAATCATTTTGCTAGAGTAACACATTTTGATTATTTTCCACCAACTCTAGTGGAGACGAAACACACTACCATCACCCAAAACCCACTCTACTATATGTATCAACACTAGCCTAGTATCAACGGTAGCCTTGACAAATATCGATGAGAGCCAAAGATAAAATGTTGCACATTATAATAACCAGACACGCAATGCCTTGCAAAATGGCACAATTATCAGATCTGTAACCACCTAGGTTTACTTGCTATAGGAGTCGTCATATATGCAAACCATAAGTTCGTTGAACAAAGTTCAAATAGAGCTCTTTTGGGCAATAAAGTGTGTATACTTCATCAATGCAAGACTACAGTAAATAATGACGATTCTCTCATACTATATCACACAATGAGTTCGCATTACATCATCTAAATGTATGATCCCAAGTGTCACCAAATTGGCATTTTACCTCTTACAATAACATTTGAAGGTAATTTCAAAAAATAATAATAATAATAAGACTTAAGAATCACCTGTTGTCATGGGACTTGATTCTGGTGGCTTCTCGGTTGTTTCGGTTGTTTCCACATCCATTGTCATAACATCGCTGACGTCAGCATCCACCTCTGTCATAATTTCATCCCTGTCTGCTGACATTGCAACGGGTAGGGCTCCATTCTCCATTACAGTATCAGACAGCAGTTGCGGGTTCGGGTTCAAGTCCTCGTTTACTTTGTCGGGTCCATTTGGTGGTGTTGTAAGTGATGGTGGATTCGAATTAGTAGACATGGTCAAAGTTGATGTCACAGACAAATTCTGTAAAACATAGATTGCAGTGAATCGTCACCGTTATTATATGGTAGGGTTTTCACGTTCCGAAAATGTCGATAAACCTTACCTTTTCTAAAGCCAGAGCAAGCTTTGATAGATTTGGATACAAGCTCCGTGCATCCAGTATGATCTTTTATCAACAAACCAAAATCAACAGCAAATCAGATATTTAAATGCAAGACCTCACACCAAATAAAAAAGTTCAAGAAAAAAGACGAATCGCGTAACGGTTAACAAATGATTGCAGTCACCTCAGATAGCCTTTGTAGGGTAAACGGTGGGCCATCAACAAAACTATGAAGAGCTGCAAAATATATTGACAGATTGAAAGCATATAAATCAACAGCTGAGAGGCAATTAACAAAAAAAATGAAAAGGTACATGATTGTGGAAGTACCATCATCCAACCTTTTCACCAACTCAGCATGCGTCTCTCCTAGCGATATTTTTTGTTCCTCGATTGTCATTTTTGCCTGTGGGTATTCAGAAAGAACCTATAGCAAAAAATGAAAAAAGAAAATAAAACTTACCACCACGACTAAAAAAATATAGAGTATATGCTAGTTTTCAAGAGTTGTTGACTGTGTGCGCTTGTTTGTTTTTATACTAGTTTGCAAGTCCATGTTGGATGACAATAAAACATCATCTAAAGTATTTATAAGCTTGTAGGTTGGCATACCTCCCCATACCTGCTTTAAATGAAGAGACAACATGCTTCTCAATTTTTCCCAATCATACCTGCAATATATAAAGACACAAGTAAATATAAAGTTCCAACTAAACATGTATAAGGCAGGCATATAAAACCAGAAAACAATAAAACGGGTATGCGAAATTTAAACAGCTCCATAAATCAAAAAACAAAGCAGTTATCATTAATCTTGAACTTTAAGAATTAAAAAAAAATAGTAAAATAACAGCAATGCGCATACCAAAACTCTCCGGTGGCTGCAATGACTTTCAAGACACTTCTTACTTCCTCTTCTTCTTCAGCAGTCTCTTGCCTTATTTCCCTGCTCCTTGGATTTCCAATCATAAAAATGGTATATTATAGTTATGATGTTATGGTAAAGAAAACAATTATCCATCAAGACTGCATAAAAAATAGAATAGCCAGCAATAAAACACTCACTGATGATTTTCAGGAGAAGCAATCAAGTTCTCATGACTATTATCTGTGACATCAGAAGCCACGACCGAATGCTCCACGGTTTCGGTCGTCTTTATATCCTCCAACGGGGGAAGGGTTGACTGGTCCAAGGTTTCAACAGCCGGTATGTTTGTAACCGGAGATGGAGCAGACTCCCCTGAAGGTGCAGCTTCATGTGTGTTTGTAACCTCCTGCAATGCCGTTTCCTCAGTCACCTGTGTGTTTGTAACCTGCGGCGGTGAAACTTCCGCTGGCGGCATGTTTGCAACCACAGGCGGTGACTGCTCTAACGTTTCAGTCGTCTGTGTTTGATCAACCACAACCACAGGCGGTGTTGATTGATCCAAAGTTTCAGTCGTCTCTGTGTTTGTAACCAGAAGCACAGGTGAACTCTCTGTAGTTTCAGTTGCCTGTGTCTCCATTATATACACCTGGAAAAACGGTCAAATTGATCGTTCTATAACATCTTCACATAACTTCAAATTGATCGTTCTATAACCTCGAAATTTAAAGCTGTGTGAAAGCATAATTATTCTCAAAATAGATTATCCTTGTATAACAACTTTCACCTAGCTTTAAAACAGAAACAAATATGTGCATCTAAAACATATTCAACCTAATTAACATAATGACATATATCAAACTTTAAAGTCGTGTGAAAGCGAATAATTATCCTTCTATAACACCTTTCAGATAGCTTCAAAAGAAAGATATCAAACTCCATACTCTTGTTGTACACAGTATCAAAATGAATGTATTTAAATTTAACCTAATCAACATAATGACATATATAGAACTTCAAAGCTGTGTGAAAGCATAATTGGAGCTAAAAAATATCACATAACAGTTACAGTAAAGTATAAAATACTATAAATCATAGTCACATAATTCGCTGGTGATTTTCGTTTTGGTTCGTCCGATCCAATTCCGAAAAAACAATTGAAATGTAATAGAGAAGAAATGTTGGCTAATCGAAGTTGCTGAATCGAAGCTTACCTGCTGATTGAACCTTACCTTCCCTATGAAAGAAGATCTGTAGGCTGTTTTTTAGGTTTAGAAGATGGAGCGAGCGAACAGGGGAGATAGATAGACAAGAGGACGGCTGCTTTAGTTTAGGGGAATTTTAATTTTATTTTTGTAATTATATTTTATTTTATTTTAATTTTAACTTTAACTATATACATATATATATATATATATATATATATTATTTTATTATTATTATTATTAGCCATCGCTGATGAATAGTGTCATGGTAAAAAAAAAATCTGTTTTTTACGTTAATTATTTTGAGCTTTTTTTATTTTCTCTCTTTATTGTTAACATGATTTTCATTTTTTACCCAGTATAGTTAAATTATTTTGAGTTTTTTTACCTACTTTCCTTTTTTCTGTTAACATGCTTTTCATATCACGTGTCTTCTTCTTTTTTTAGATCAAACACATTTCTCTATCATCTTTCTTATTAGTTTCAGAATGTCATTTTATCATATAAAAAAAAACCCCACCATCTGCCCAAGTCTGCACCAATAAGAGCTCGTGCAAACGTTTTTTTAATGAAACATCTTCAAAAAAACAAACAGTCTGCAGATGGCAACGTCTGCGTGAAGCAGACAGATGAGCCTGTGCAGATATTTTTTAGAAAAACAAACACCACCTTAAAATAAGATGTAGACAAAAACTAATGATCATTTAAGGACACGCTAACATTGAAAACTTGATTAGTGTATAGGAAAACAAATACTCAACCGAAAATATAACTCAAGACAAATGTTTGACTCTTTTTTTTTAACTTTATGATTAAGACAGAAAATTGTATCTTTAAGATTTAAAAGTTAGCATTTATGAGAGATACACAGTGTTTGGACGCGTATACGGTTAACACTACGCATTGGATAACAAGAATTCGTGCGTTAATCGTAATAAATATGTTTAGAATACTTATGTATTATTGAAAAAGTATTTTTATAAGTTACAGTAACTTTCGGGCCATTTAAACGGCAAGAATCAGCAAGCAGATCAACTTACGTGATTTCAACGCGCATCGCGTGTGTGCGCGACATTTAATGCCATATTAGCAAAAATATTTTGAGCAAAAAAATAATTATTTTAATTTATAAACTGATTTGTATTGAAAATTACTCGATAAAACGAGAATTCTGACACAAGAACAAGCTGAAACGGAGTTGTATGCAGACAATGGTAGGCTGGAAAATAATGGGCTTTGCTGATGGGCTCCACACCCACTCCACCAAACCCTAGGTATATAAATCCCTATATATCTCCACCTCCTTCATTCTTCACAAGCATTTTCTCTCCCTACATCCCTTCTTTCTAAGAACACAAGATCTATCGACCAGACTTCAGCCACCAAACAGCGGAGCCGTGGCGGCGGCGGCGGCCGACCACGGCAGCACGTATTGGTGACGGTTTTCCAGCGAACCTTTCGGCGACCGTTTTCCGCCCAAAGGTACACTTTTTCTACTAATTACGATGTTTCGAACACCATGGTGAGGTCCATTTTCTCTAATTCAGATCAGTTTGAGCCGTAGAGCAACTCTAAAGAGAATTCCGGCCAAATTCTGTCAAGTTTGTTTTCAAGTTTTCTCTTAATGCATGTCAAGATCTTGCTTTTAAGAATGTTGGTATTACTTATCCAAACTATGTCAATATCTTGCTTTTAGGAGCCTCCAACTTATTTATAGCTAACTTCAACATGTACATTATACCACATTATATGATACATCGTACCGAAGCGATCCGAAATGAGCCTACCCCCGCTCGTACCGAATTTTAGAGACCTAGCGAATTGTGATCCCGTTTCGCGTTCCCGTACCGGAGCGTACCACGAACCATGTGACTATGCTATAAATGTCACAACCTGTAACAACCCTCAAAAATAGTCTCGATAACAAACCGTAATCAAAACCAGAACTGCACGCGATGAAACTTGTATACTCAATCTGGAAAATTTAGCGGTTAAGGAATCTTGGCGTCCGACGAACCAAATCGCATAAAAATAGTCTTATTAGATTCACAATTAAAAACCAAATTGATTGGAATCAAGACCAAGCATACGTGATAAGTATCGGCACGAAAATCGAGGACACGTGTCAAGGCTACGTGGGACACGTGGCAGTCGAAGCCAGGTCAACCATCCCCGCGACACGCGCCAGGGAAGGCCGAACCTGGAGCGACACGCGGGAGGAAACAAATATTAAACAAATATTGGCTATAAAGCCAGGGGTTTGGGACTAGTTCAATTTGCTCAGTTCGCTCGATCAAAACGACGTCCTACTTCTTGTATCTCTGTTTCTTTCAACGAAACCCCTAAAACCCCGAAACTCTGCTCGTTATCAGGGTAATGACTCTAATCACGGACACGATACTATATCCGATTGATTGAAACTGATCCAACGGATGTTTAAGTGTTGCCTATATACAGCTATACTTTGTCATTTGTTGTGAGTTTTGATCTCGTGATTATCGTTAAAGTTGAATTGAGTTAAAATGCTAATACGAGTTCTATTGTATCTAGAAATTAGAACTCATAACCAGGAGGCTGCTAAACTATAATACTTAGCGATTAAGTAAACTTAGTGTTTAAGTAAACTTAATGGTTAAGTAAAACTTAGCAGTTAAGCAGCTAATTAAGTAAATTAATCGACTAAGTAAATTGTAACAACTCTCATCAAAACTATTATTTATTATTATATTTGATTCAATAGGAAACCCTAATTAAGACCCCCAAGTGATCCTGCACAAACCCTAAAATTTTCAGAACAATTGGAATCAGGATCAGGGCCCCTAAAACTCAGGGGGGGTAAAACCCTAGTTGATAATATCAACACAGTTTTACGTGTATAACGAAATTGCCTGCAAGACCAACTCACCTGAGCTACTGGGACACGAGGCTACCCTATGGTAGTAGGGTACCCCTCGCGCCACGCGAGAGGTCCTCGCGCCACACGAGGGCGCGGTTTTCCAGGTATAAATAGAGGAGTTTGGCTATTGCAATTCCGCGTTCGTTCGACGTTAAAACTCAAAACGTACACTGAGATATTATAGAAACAGTCCTAAAACACACACAAATCACAAATCGCTGCCTCAAAACAGGGTAATAACTCGATCGCTACTACGATTCAATGTCTGATCGATTGAAACTATCCAATGGATGTTTAAGTGCTGCCCACATTAGGGTTATGCTTTGTCATTCGTCGTGAATTCGATGGATGTTTCAGTATCGCGCTTTGTCATTCGTTGTGAGGGTTTAATCTCGTGAGTTATCGTAAATGTTGTATTAGTTACTAACCTAGTTCGTGTGCATGATGTTTAAATTTAGGTTAAAAGGCTAATCAGTAGGCTAAAACTCTGCCCACGTAAATCTGCAATGTGAGTCATTCTCTTTTTATCAACTGTTTTACAATACCTCAAATTATTTTCAAATGTTATAATTACAGGGAGTAAGTCGTGGTTATCTTAATCACTGGCTAGTGGGGTATTATGCACATTACTAATTTTCACTGGTTAGGCTAATATATCCTAACAGTGATCGTCACTACTTGGGGAAGGACCCAATAGTAATATCCCCACACTTGCTCTTTTTTCGTCCTCGAAAAAGAATTGTGCAACGGAATCAGAGACGAATCATCACTTGGATCAAAAATTATTTATATCTTATTAAAACCAAAACTTGCGTTAGTCGCGATTGCGAATATACTGATCCTCTTAAACCCGAATCTAATCCTAAGCCCTTATCATGTGAATTTAATTCAAGTGCGGTCAGTCTACCTAAGGTCTCACGCTAGAATCTACGGTCCACCTACTCCCACCTCAAGCTTATAGGACTAAAGGAACGATCACTGAACCAATTCCTAACCATCTTATATCAAAACCAAGAGAGTTTACAATCAACTTTTTTTTTTCTTTTCTTTTTCTTTTTTTCCATTTTTTTCTATTTTTGCTTTGCTTTTTTCTCTTTTTTTTTTTCTCTCGTGAGTCTAGACGATGCTTTCCCTAACCAAGAGGTATTCCGGC
>JARYGA010060345.1:0-43537 GCA_030545235.1 Helianthus tuberosus | reverse complement strand
ACACAAAATAGTCAATAGCACACAATTCTAACTAAAACGAAACTAGAAATAACGGAAATCTATACAAACTATACACGAATAAAGATGTATTTTGCAATACATCAGGTATGACCATCGTCACGCAATGTGACACGGCGCCAGATAAAAATAAGATAGAAGTCATTGCAATCGCTCTTATGCTGTAATTGATAACTATGTGTCATTTTATTAAATTGAGTGACTCACCAGCATTTCCCCGCTGATAAAATATTTTTAAAACATGTTTCAGGCGACCTGCTGTAAATCAAGGAAACGTGCTACGGAGCACTAACCAGCTTGAAGAGGTGGCTCAGTTAAAATGAATAAACATGTTTTAATAAATCAGGGAATTTCCTAGTTAAATTCCTCTATTGTAAATTACGGGGTTTTATCCTAAATAATGGAATAAAACAATTGGGCATTTTGAGTTTTAAAAGATCCTGTTAAAATTCTTCCGCTGTCGCATCATCGATACCACGGGTTCCTGTCCCGCGGCTCCTGACCGGGTCAAACCGGGGCTGGGGCCGTGACAGGAAAAGGTGGTATCAGAGGTACTGAACGAGCCACTGATTTAAGCCTATTAAGTATTTCAAAATACTTAATTTTCCTGATTACCAAATCTGTGATTTTGTGATTATATGTTTTATTATTTGAATATTTGTTTACAGTATGGGTAAGAAAAGACTTTCGGATATCTATCATAAATTAGATACTTCACCAAAAGAAAAGGGAAGTTCATCCCGATCAAATTCCTCAAGATACTCAGTAGATCATGAGGAAGGAATATTTGTTCGAAAAACACAATATGAGGAACCACTTTCTCCTAATAAAAGAAGTTTGATTATTAGGAAAAGTCAGGAGAAAATAAAGAAATCACAACCAAAAGAAATGAGAGTTAATCAGGAAACTCAGAAACTAGGCAGTAACCCACCATGGGAAGACAAGTTAGATGAAAAATGGGCAGATCTATATATGCTAGCCACTGTAGTAGTAAATACAAATCTTTAAATACCCTGAATCAGTTTTAACACCCTTATCATCTACAAACCAGAAACTTTACCCAGTAAATAAATAAATTACAATAAACCCTAGTATGTTTTAATTGTCAGTTGTCCTTTGTATTAAATTAGTCACACGATATGCAATAATACCTGAAGATTATCTGTGAAATTTTGTTATAAAATCTTAACTTAGTATTTTTTTTATATATGCTAAAACAACATGAATGAGTTATCTGGAGCCCTAGAGAATCTCAACCTCTACCCTGTGAACATAGAAGTTTCCAAAGATTTTACTGGTTACTTTGCTGATGTGGAAAAACCTATAGAATTTCAAGCTCCACCTCTGGAGAAAGCAAAACCTAAGAAAAGAAGAAGATTTGTAGGCTGGAGACGTGCACGCAGAAGGAAACCAGCAACTAGGAAAATTCCTAAGATAGAGAATCCAATGGATAAAGGAAAAGGGATAAAAATTGAGGAGGATTCAAGGCAAGCAGGGATAGAAATTGGAGAAAGTTCTAAGCAAGAGATTGGAGAAAGCTCCAAGCAAATCAAAGATATGACATTGCAAGAAGAGCTAGATTTCATACTAGCAAGCTGTGATACCATTAGGCCTATCAATAACAACTTTTACCCTTATCCTACTGAAACTCAAATCCCAATAAACCTAGAACCAGCCATTCCAGACCCTCTGATCCACACCCAACCTCTAGGACAAATGGATGAGTGGTGGACTAATGACTGGCAGTTTCAAAACCTCCTCAACAGCCCCTATACCTTTTTCCCTCAGTTCGACCCAGAACCTATACCAAACCCACCAATGAGTAATGAAAACTTAGATGAACTCCGCCATTTTGGCGAGGAGTTGATGGATGCAGGGAATAGGATCCGGGAGATAGGAGGACAAATCTCCTGGAAATATGATGAAAGGGAACATCGCTTTTAAATATGCTAGCTGACAATGGAAAAAGGGGATTATGAAACTGTGTTTGTATAATAATAATAATAATAATAATAATAATAATAATAATAATAATAATAATAATAATAATAATAATAATAATAATAATAATAATAAAAACCAGTTTGTGTAAAATAAACGATAAAACGGTTGTCAAATAACAATATGTACGGAAGCATATTATAATATATAAACATAGAAGTTGAGAAATTGACAATTCTGGATGTATATTTGTTTATGTGATTATGTGCGATTAAATTGTTATATTTGGTTGTTTCTTATTTATACTAATTATATATATAAAATTTATTACCAGATGGCAAACGCTGGTAATGAACAAGTTAACGAGGGTAATCAATCCGAGCACAACAATGAGGATCAATTTCTAAATAGGCAAGATATCAAAAATATCGTTGCTCAGGGAATAGCCAATGCTATTCCAGCAAACCTTGCTGCTGCTCGAAATCCAATCGAACCTCAACGAATTGTTCCTAGTAAACGAACTCAGGAAGATAATTTCAGTAATAGTGTAAATGGAGGCGGCAATCATATTAATAACAACAACGATGGGATACAAGCTCCGCTCCTTAAGAAAATGAAAGCTGCAACGCCTGGTTGCACTTACAAGGAGTTTCTTGCCTGTAACCGGCTGAATTTGCAGGCAACGAAGGAGCAACTGCTGCACTGCGTTGGTTAGAGAAAACCGAAGCAGTAATTGCAATAAGTAAATGTGCCGAGGACGACAAAGTCATGTGTGCGTCACATCTTTTCAAAGAAGGGGCGCTAGAATGGTGGAATACAGTACTTCAATCCAAAGGAAGAAATGTGGCCTATGCCATGAATTGGGAAGAATTTAAAAATCTAATAGAAAGAAAATTCTGTCCCGAATATGAGAAAGAACAAATGGCAAATAAATTCCTAAACCACCGAATGGTGGATGTAGACTGTCGAGGGTATACTTCGACATTCTTCGAGTATGCTAGAGTTGTACCTACCCTGGCTTCGCCAGAGCCGGTGCTTATTTCCCGTTATATTTGGGGATTGATTGGCGATATCCGTAACATTGTCAAAGCTGCTAAACCCCGCACAATTGATGATGCTGTGGATTTAGCCAACACACTAACTGACGAACTGGTACGGACGCGAGAAGAAAATAGGAAGAAGGAAGTGGCCCAAAAGATTACCCAAGGATTCCGTATGGGTAACCGTAACAATTTCAAAAGAAGGGGGACTGGGCAATCTTCCACTGGTCCATTTTGCAATTCTTGCAAAAGGAAGCATTCTGGAAGATGCAAGGGATATTGCAATTTTTTCAAAATTCTGGGGCATCAAGAGGAAGATTGCAGGAAGAAGAAATTCATAGTTTGCTACAACTGTGGAGAAGCTGGACATATTAAGCCAGATTGCCCTAAATTAGTCAAACCAGCTGATAACAAAGCTAAACCTACAGAAGGAACTACCAAGAAGAACGTAAGAGCCTTCCAACTGACTACTCAGGAAGCAGAGCTAATTCCGGATGTGATAACTGGTACGTTCCTAGTTCACAATGTTTATGCCAAAGTATTATTTGACTCTGGTGCAAACCAAAGTTTTATAAATACTTCATTCTGCCAAGCACTTAATTTACCCTTAACCAAACTTAGGCAGATTTTTACAGTCGAAACGGCAGACGGAAATTCTGTTAACATAGATAAGATTTTGCAAGAAGGAAAAATAGAACTTTTAGGCCATAAATTTTCTGCAAACCTGTTACCTATGAAATTAGCCGGATTCGATGTGGTGTTAGGAATGGATTGGTTAGTAACCAACCATGCTCGAATTCTTTGTGATAAGAATTCCATAGAAATTCATACACCCACCGGAGAATTAGTAGTGATTACAGGAGATAAGCCACGAAAGCCAATGAAGTTTATTTCAGAAATGAAAGTGGCTAGTTATTCCAGAAAACAAGAAATAGTGTATATGATTTCAATAATCATTAACACTAAAGGAAAAGAACTTAAGGAGATTCCAGTAGTATCAGAATACTCGGAAGTATTCCCAGAAGAACTACCTGGATTACCACCTGATAGGGAGGTAGAATTTAGAATTCATCTAATTCCTGAAACTACACCGATAGCTAAGGCACCTTATCGGTTAGCACCCACAGAAATGTTAGAATTAAAAAAACAGTTAGATGAATTACTAAGCAAAGGATTCATACAACCTAACTCATCCCCTTGGGGAGCGCCAGTGTTGTTTGTAAAGAAAAAGGATGGTTCGATGCGAATGTGTATCGATTATAGAGAATTGAATAAGGTTACAATTAAGAATCGATACCCATTACCTAGGATTGCTGATCTCTTTGATCAACTCCAGGGAGCTAGATACTTTTCTAAGATAGATTTACGCTCCGGATATCATCAATTAAAGGTACAAGAAGAAGACATACCTAAAACGGCTTTCAGAACTAGGTATGGTCGTTACGAGTTTACAGTCATGCCCTTCGGATTAACAAATGCACCTGCAGCATTTATGGACATGATGAATAGGATCTGTAAACCGTACTTGGATAAATTTGCAATTGTCTTTATTGACGATATGCTTATTTATTCCAAAAGTCAGGACGAGCATTGTCAGCACTTGCATGCACTCTTAACTTTGTTAAGAAAGGAGAAGTTGTACTCCAAATTCTCGAAGTGTGAATTTTGGCTACAAGAAGTGAAATTCTTAGGACATATGGTAAATCACGAAGGCATTCACGTAGATACTGCTAAGATAGAAGCAATCACCAAATGGAAGGTTCCGCAATCAGCAATGGAAATTAGAAGTTTTATAGGTTTAGCTGGATATTATAGACGGTTTATTAAGGATTTTTCTAAGATAGCCGTACCATTAACTAAGCTAACCTGTAAATCAGTTAAGTTTGAATGGGGAACTAAACAAGAAGAAGCCTTTAGGATTTTGAAGCAAAAGTTAACAAATGCTCCAATTCTAGCCTTACCAGAAGGAACAGAAGATTTTGAAGTATATTGTGATGCTTCAAAGCTAGGATTAGGATGTGTGTTAATGCAACGCAAGAAGGTAATTGCGTATGCATCAAGGCAATTGAAAAAGCACGAGGAAAACTATACGACTCACGACTTAGAATTAGGAGCCATAATTTTTGCCCTTAAAATTTGGAGACATTATCTGTATGGAAGTAAATTTACTGTCTATACAGATCATAAAAGTTTAAGATATATCTTTGGGCAAAAAGAATTAAACATGAGGCAAAGAAGATGGATGGAAATCTTAAGTGACTACGACTGTGATATTCAATATCACGAAGGAAAGGCAAATATAGTTGCAGATGCCCTAAGTCGTAAGTATCATGAGAAACAACGACGGGTTCGTGCTCTTAGATTAAATCTACAGTTAGATTTAATGGAACAACTGAAAAATGTTCAAGAAACAGCAATCAAGGACGATGCTGAAGGAATGAAAGGACGAATAAAAGACTTAAAACAAGGTAGTGATAGAATCTGGAGATTCCATAAGAAACGAATTTGGGTACCTAAGCAGGGAGAATTAAGGAATCAAATTCTAGATGAAGCCCATAAATCTAGGTATACCATGCATCCTGGTAACAACAAAATGTACCAAGACTTAAGAAATAATTTCTGGTGGATAGGTATGAAAAATGATATAGCTAGATATGTTTCTAAATGTCTTACTTGTTCACAAGTTAAGGCAGAACACCAGAAACCATCAGGTCTACTTCAACAATTAGAAATGCTAGTATGGAAATGGGAACTTATAACAATGGATTTTGTTACTAAGTTACCCAAAACCAGAAAAGGTAATGATGCGATTTGGGTAATTGTGGATCGATTAACCAAATCAGCTCATTGTCTACCCATGAAAGAAACCTTTAGCATGGAAAGGTTGGCAAAGCTGTATGTGGATGAAATAGTATCCTTACATAGAGTTCCACTCTCCATTGTATCAGATAGAGATAGGCGTTTCACTTCCCATTTCTGGAAAAGTTTCCAGGAAGCAATGGGAACCCGACTAAAATTAAGCACTGCATATCATCCTCAAACAGATGGACAAAGTGAAAGAACAATCCAAACTCTGGAGGACATGCTTAGGGCATGTGTGATAGATTTTGGTGGAAATTGGGACAACCATTTACCCTTAATTGAATTCTCCTATAACAATAGTTATCATTCAAGTATCGAAGCTGCCCCATTCGAAGCACTATACGGACATAAGTGCAGAACTCCAGTTTGTTGGGCAGAAATAGGAGAAAGTCAATTATCAGGTCCTGAGATTGTGCAAGAAACTACCGACAAGATCACTCAAATCAAGGAAAGATTAAAGACGGCTCGAGATCGCCAGAAAAGTTATGCCGATAATCGACGTAAGCCACTCGAGTTTCAAGTTGGAGACAAAGTACTTTTGAAAGTATCTCCTTGGAAAGGAATAGTTCGGTTCGGTAAGAAAGGAAAGCTAAGTCCAAGATACGTAGGACCATTTTCAGTGATCCAACGTATAGGACCAATTGCCTATCGTTTACAACTACCAGAAGAGTTAGCTGGAGTACATGACGTATTTCATGTATCCAATCTCAAGAAATGTCTATCTGACGAGTCCCTGGTAGTACCTCTTCAAGACATAGAAGTAAATGAAAAGTTGAAGTTCGTTGAAAAACCACTTCAAATTGAAGATCGAAAGATCAAGTTTCTCAAGCACAAAAGATTGGTGCTAGTCGAAGTCAAGTGGGATTCAAAGAGAGGACCAGAATACACTTGGGAGCTGGAATCCGAAATGAAGAGAAAGTATCCTCACTTATTCCAGTAAATCTCGAGGACGAGATTTTTATTAAGGTGGGGAGAATGTAACAACTCTCATCATAACTATTATTTATTATTATATTTGATTCAATAGGAAACCCTAATTAAGACCCCCAAGTGATCCTGCACAAACCCTAAAATTTTCAGAACAATTGGAATCAGGATCAGGGCCCCTAAAACTCAGGGGGGGTAAAACCCTAGTTGATAATATCAACACAGTTTTACGTGTATAACGAAATTGCATGCAAGACCAACTCACCTGAGCTACTGGGACACGAGGCTACCCTATGGTAGTAGGGTACCCCTCGCGCCACGCGAGGGCGCGGTTTTCCAGGTATAAATAGAGGAGTTTGGCTATTGCAATTCCGCGTTCGTCGACGTTAAAACTCAAAACGTACACTGAGATATTATAGAAACAGTCCTAAAACACACACAAATCACAAATCGCTGCCTCAAAACAGGGTAATAACTCGATTGCTACTACGATTCAATGTCTGATCGATTGAAACTATCCAATGGATGTTTAAGTGCTGCCCACATTAGGGTTATGCTTTGTCATTCGTCGTGAATTCGATGGATGTTTAAGTATCGCGCTTTGTCATTCGTTGTGAGGGTTTAATCTCGTGAGTTATCGTAAATGTTGTATTAGTTACTAACCTAGTTCGTGTGCATGATGTTTAAATTTAGGTTAAAAGGCTAATCAGTAGGCTAAAACTCTGCCCGCGTAAATCTGCAATGTGAGTCATTCTCTTTTTATCAACTGTTTTACAATACCTCAAATTATTTTCAAATGTTATAATTACAGGGAGTAAGTCGTGGTTATCTTAATCACTGGCTAGTGGGGTATTGTGCACATTACTAATTTTCACTGGTTAGGCTAATATATCCTAACAGTGATCGTCACTACTTGGGGAAGGACCCAATAGTGGTATGACCATCGTCACGCAATGTGACACGGCGCCAGATAAAAATAAGATAGAAGCCATTGTGATCGCTCTTATACTGTAATTGATAACTATGTGTCATTTTATTAAATTGAGTGACTCGCCAGCTTTTCCCCACTGATAAAATATTTTTAAAACATGTTTCAGGCGACCTGCTGTAAATCAAAGAAACGTGTTACGGAGCACTAACCAGCTTGAAGAGGTGGCTCAGTTAAAATGAATAAACATGTTTTAATAAATCAGGGAATTTCCTAGTTAAATTCCTCTATTGTAAATTACGGGGTTTTATCCTAAATAATGGAATAAAATAATTGGGCATTTTGAGTTTTAAAAGATCCTGTTAAAATTCTTCCGCTGTCGCATCATCGATACCACGGGTTCCTGTCCCGCGGCTCCTGACCGGGTCAAACCGGGGTTGGGGCCGTGACATAAATGATGTAATTAGCCAGTTAAGATTAATTAAGTTAAGTAAGATTAATTAAGCTAAGCAAGATTAATTAAGCTAAGTAAGATTAATTAATCAGCTAAGTAAGATTAATTAATTAAGTAAATTAAACACCTAAATAGATATACATGGAAATAGATATATATGAGGAAAGTGCAAGGAAAGTGTAAGAGGATATATATGTGGTAGGAAGCTTCCTAGAAAATGTATAGGTAACTTCCTAGAAAAGTTATATGTAATTTCCTAGAAATACAAAGGAAACTTCCTAGAAATTTCATACTCCTTACCTATAAATAGGAAGCTTAGAATTCATTTTTCTTTGCTCATTTCATCTATTCTTCTGTCTATACGTTGGTGTTCTAACCAATAATCACCGATACAATATTCTTTCCGATCGATTCAGGAACCAACTAACGAATGCCAAAGTGCTGTCTAAATAAGACTATACTTTGTGAATTTTGTTAAGGTACTGATCTCGTGACCATCGTTTGGTTTGATATGGTTTTACACTAATACGTATTCCACTATGTTAAACTATATGTTTAACTATCAGCAAACTCCGATCCATAAACTCAATATCAAACAAGATATTTAATCATCAGAAGATTCAGAACTATAAAGTAGATGCTTAATTATCAGAAGACATAGAATCAAGAGACTTGTTAAATCAAGACTGCATGCTTATAAAGTGAGTCATTCTCTTTTTATCAAATTGCTTTACAAAACCCTAAATGTTTTCCAGTTATATTTTGCAGTGATTAAGTCTTTGCTAATCTTTAATTACTGGCAGTATGTGGGGGTTTTGTGCAGATTACTACTAACGATTTATCACTTTAGGTGGGCGAGCCTAATTAGTGATATGTCCACAGTCATAGATTCGGTCGAGTGACAGCTGAACCAACTAATTATAAGATAGGGGCAAATATAAAAACCCTTAATGCTGTAAATTATAACAATGTGTCTTTTGTAGCAATTGAATGTACTCACCAGTATTTCCTGCTGACAAAACCTTTTTAAAACGCGTTTCAGGTGATTACAATAGATTGGAATAAGAGTTGGATACGGCACCAAAAGGCTTAAAGAAGTGGCTCATTTTATCAATTAAATTAAATTAAGAAAAGTTGTTTTATGTATTCGAGCTTATCCAATATTAAAGCTACCTTTTAAAAACATGGGTTTATCCCATCTGTTTAATAAATAAAATCCGGTGTTTCAAAACTCTGATATTTTTCCTAACTCACGGTCCTGACGAAATTTTTCGCTGCAATACTTTTCAAAATAAACCACCGGTACCACTTGGCGGCTTCACGGCTCCCGCTCCCGTCCAGGGTGGGGTGGGGTCGGGGGAAGTGACAGAAATGGTATCATAGCCACTTGTTTAAGCAATTAGGTGTTGTAATAATACCTAAGTTTAAACGAAGAGTTAGGAAATATATATTATCTGGTAGCACCCAGGATAGTATTTAGACTTGAACTTAAGAAAGATGCCTTAATATAAGCTTCAAGATATGCTAATTACTTGTATAAGTATAATGAGCTAGATATTGGTATGTCGTAAGAATGATGACTAGAACATTGCAAGTAAAATAAATAAGCAATAATACATGATCATTGTTATTTCTTGCTTATTACTACTTGAATATGATCCGTCATGTTAATACAAATTTCCTTGATTCTTGATGAAAACCTTAAAGAGGCACCTTCTAAATCTTGATTTAAGAAGATACTATTTATGGGAAATATAATGATAATTATCTCTCCGGTGAGAACCGGGTAAGATGGGGTTACTTCTCCGGCGAGAACCGGGTAAGAAGGGGTATAATATGTCAAACAAGTGACATAATTCCCTAAATAAGACCATGACCTTATTTTGGAAATATAAATACATTTACCATATGAATGGTATATATATTATATATATATATATATATATATATATATCTATAAGGAAATCCAAAATCCATAACGATGGACAATTTAGAATAAATCACGAGCATGTGTGTCAATGATAATCAAGAATCTTTCACATATATCTATAATTTCGATATTGAACATTATTTCGTTTGATCATTTGTCTCGTAACTCGGGCGACAATATAAACGACGGGAACCCTTAAGTTGGGACGCCATCATTATGACATCTATGCTATTTTAGTTAATCAAAAAGGTAACTTACGCAAAACGAAGCACGGACGTGCAAGATTTCACGAAACTTAAGCTATTCATCAACGGAGGTTGAAATACGTCACATACGAATTTCAAGGCATGATCACTGAGGAGGCACGATGGAGCAATTCAACAACGGTGCTAGTTTTCACTAGCAGGAGAACTATCGATCAGGATACGATGATTTGTCACGCGGTCCTGCAATGACATAAGTCACGCCAAGGAGAAGACGCATGTCTCCGCAATTCCCTCATCTCATTTACGACGAATACGCCATGTTCGACATTTCATGGTAGCGTCATTTAATAATCGGCCATCACACGAAATTCCAGGAAGAATCCTTAAATTTCTTTTATTGAAATTCCTACTTTTGTGTCTGGTGAGTAGACTTTCACAGCTCTACTCCTCTTAATGATCATTGTATCACGATAATCTCTTTCATTATAACAAATCCTCATTTGCTTCATTTCTTTAAAAATTTATATGTTACACATGCATCGTTTGTTATGCATGTGATTCCACTTTGAATGATCGCTATATCTAAATTATTGCTTCATAGTCTGGATAATCCTCATTCTTGTAAGTATTGACTCCTTGCTGTCAAGTCAATGAATTTCTTGAAAACTTCTTTTCTTTTCAAGATATGTACATGGTTTTGCTATCATAACCATGTCTAAATCCCCTTGTCGACTCATGAATTCAATGTTGGATTTCACCTAAATCAAGTTCAATTGTTTGAACTTATTCGCTATACATATTCAATTCAAGGCACCATATGATGTATTGAAAACACCATATTCAAATCAATTTTTAACAAGTATTTCATTTGTTCTAAGTCTTAGTAAACATGATTAGTCTTCGACTTCTTCGAATCATTTGCTAAATTCGACACCTTGTGGTGGCATTCTCATTAACTTGAGGCTTGAGCCAATCTCGGTTGCATACCTTATATGCGGGTTTATCTATTCTTAAAACCCATCGTATTAATTCATTATCTTAAACAGTCTTAATACAATTATGTGTTAAGAAAGGAGTACACAAATTCGTATTATATTCTGGTGTACCTCTAAAGATTCTTTCATCATTGATCATTTTACGATATTCATTTGATCTTTCATCATCAATTGAAAATCCTATAATATTTATTTGAAATAAATATCCAAATTTACTTCATTAAACCTTTTATTTGATTGCAAACACGGTGAACTTGTTCGGTCACCGTAATTATTGAACTATTTCAATCACTACGACACCTTGTGGCGTCAGTATAAACTTGTAGCTTGAGTTATATATCTTTCGCTTAACTCATCCATGAAAATGGTCTTAATACAACTATGTGTTAAGACGATGATACACTAAACTCTGTTGTATTTTGGTGTATCCTTGTAAATCAATAATGTCAACAGACCGATTCTTTCTCATATTATGATAGTTAACACATTATCTTCGTTCTCCTATTTCAGTTTAGCTTGTTAATTCCAAATCTTTAGTAATTGACAACCAAGGTAAATTTTCCAGTGAATTCTATTGTTTCTACAAAGTAAGTCACCCTCGATTTAGACATCTATGGATCATAAGTCTCTCTTTTAATGTGAATTTAGTCACCTTGGAAATTATATTGTTAAACCTCGTTCGTTTGATACCAATTTCTGGAATTTACTCAGTTGAACCATTGGGTTCTATTTGTGGTAAACTGTTCTCGTATTCACAAAATCTGAACATGTCATAACTCAATTACAATTTCAACCAACGTGTAACCTAACATCATAACCCAAATCTCAAGGACGAGATTTAAAACAAGGTGGGGAGGATGTAACAACCCTCAAAAATAGTCTCGATAACAAACCGTAATCAAAACCAGAACTGCACGCGATGAAACTTGTATACTCAATCTGGAAAAATTAGCGGTTAAGGAATCTTGGCGTCCGACGAACCAAATCGCATAAAAATAGTCTTATTAGATTCACAATTAAAAACCAAATTGATTGGAATCAAGACCAAGCATACGTGATAAGTATCGGCACGAAAATCGAGGAAAAACGCACGATTGGACGAGAAGGGCGGCCAAGGACACGCGTTATGACACTGCGCCACGTGTCAAGGCTACGTGGGACATGTGGCAGTCGAAGCCAGGTCAACCATCCCCGGGACACGCGCCAGGGAAGGCCGAACCTGGCGCGACACGCGGGAGGAAACAAATATTGGCTATAAAGCCAGGGGTTTGGGACTAGTTCAATTTGCTCAGTTTGCTCGATCAAAACGACGTCCTACTTCTTGTATCTCTGTTTCTTTCAACGAAACCCCTAAAACCGTGAAACTCTGCTCGTTATCAGGGTAATGACTCTAACCACGGACACGATACTATATCCGATTGATTGAAACCGATCCAACGGATGTTTAAGTGCTGCCTATATACGGCTATACTTTGTCATTTGTTGTGAGTTTTGATCTCGTGATTATCGTTAAAGTTGAATTGAGTTAAAACGCTAATACGAGTTCCATTGTATCTAGAAATTAGAACTCATAACCAGGAGGCTGCTAAACTAGAATACTTAGCGATTAAGTAAACTTAGTATTTAAGTAAACTTAATGGTTAAGTAAAACTTAGCAGTTAAGGAGCTAATTAAGTAAATTAATCGACTAAGTAAATGATGTAATTAACTAGTTAAGACTCCCTTCTTCGTCTTGGTGTAAATTAGCGCCTCTCTTTGCTTTTTCCATTCATGACATATTGAAGATGACCGATTATATGCAGAGTCCGAATGCTTAGAAACAAGTTGTGTATGGCATCCTAATTATTACGTGTTGGCGTATTTGGAAGGCTAGGAACGAAAAGGTTTTCTCAACTATTGATACGGATCCGGCTAAGATCGTGGCGGATGTCAAATCCTTGGGTTTTCTTTGGTACAAGAGTAGGTTTAAGAAGGATACGATAGATTGGAAGCGATGGTGTAAGTTTAATTTTGTTTTGTTGTAATTGTTCTCTTGCGGCTTATCTCTAGCTTAGAGATGTTGCCGGTTTTTTGGTGAATGAAGTTTGCTTTCCAAAAAAAAATTAACCAGTTAAGATTAATTAAGCTAAGTAAGATTAATTAAGCTAAGCAAGATTAATTAAGCTAAGCTAAGCAAGATTAATTAAGCTAAGCAAGATTAATTAAGCTAAGTAAGATTAATTAATCAGCTAAGTAAGATTAATTAATTAAGTAAATTAAACACCTAAATAGATATACATGGAAATAGATATATATGAGGAAAGTGCAAGGAAGGTGTAAGAGGATATATATGTGGGTAGGAAGCTTCCTAGAAAATGTATAGGTAACTTCCTAGAAAAGTTATATGTAATTTCCTAGAAATACAAAGGAAACTTCCTATAAATTTCATACTCCTTACCTATAAATAGGAAGCTTAGAATTCATTTTTCTTTGCTCATTTCATCTATTCTTCTGTCTATACGTTGGTGTTCTAACCAATAATCACCGATACGATATTCTTTCCGATCGATTCAGGAACCAACTAACGAATGCCAAAGTGCTGTCTAAATAAGACTATACTTTATGAATTTCGTTAAGATACTGATCTCGTGACCATCGTTTGGTTTGATATGGTTTTACACTAATACGTATTCCACTATGTTAAACTATATGTTTAACTATCAGCAAACTCCGATCCATAAACTCAATATCAAACAAGATATTTAATCATCAAAAGATTCAGAACTATAAAGTAGATGCTTAATTATCAGAAGACATAGAATCAAGAGACTTGTTAAATCAAGACTGCATGCTTATAAAGTGAGTCATTCTCTTTTTATCAAATTGTTTTACAAAACCCTAAATGTTTTCCAGTTATATTTTGCAGTGATTAAGTCTTTGCTAATCTTTAATTACTGGCAGTATGTGGGGGTTTTGTGCACATTACTACTAACGATTTATCACTTTAGGTGGGCGAGCCTAATTAGTGATATGTCCACAGTCATAGATTCGGTCGAGTGACAGCTGAACCAGCTAATTATAAGATAGGGGCAAATATAAAAACCCTTAATGCTGTAAATTATAACAATGTGTCTTTTATACCAATTGAATGTATTCACCAGTATTTTCTGCTGACAAAACCTTTTTAAAACGCGTTTCAGGTGATTACAGTATATTGGAATAAGAGTTAGATACGACACCAAAAGGCTTACAGAAGTGGCTCATTTTATCAATTAAATTAAATTAAGAAAAGTTGTTTTATGTATTTGAGCTTATCCAATATTAAAGCTACCTTTGAAAAACATGGGTTTATGCCATATGTTTAATAAACAAAATCCGGTGTTTCAAAACTCTGATATTTTTCCTAACTCACGGTCCTGACGAAATTTTTCGCTGCAATACTTTTCAAAATAAACCACCGGTACCACTTGGCTGCTTCATGGCTCCCGCTCCCGTCCAGGGTGGGGTCGGGGGAAGTGACACAACCCCCGACCCCACCCTGGGAACGGGAGCCGTGAGCCAGTCAGATGGTATCGGTGTTTATTAATTTGGCAGCGAAAATTTTCATCAGGACCGTAGTTAGGAAATATTTTATCAGAGTAAAACACCACATTTTCAATAATAAGAGTAAATTGCCATTTTAGTCCCTGAGTTTTGTCCAAATTTGCCATTTTGATCCAAATAGTTTTATTTTCTCCCCTGGGTCCCTGACTTTTGCATTTTGTTGCCATTTTGATCACTTTGCCTAACTCCATCCAAAAACCCAGTTACTCTTTTCAATTTAAACTTTTCAGTTGCCATTTTGATCCAATTCCAAAAAATCAAAAAAATTCCAAAAAATCTAAAAAATCTAAAAAATTCAAAAATATCTAAAAAATTCTAAAAAATCATAAAAATTCAAAAAAATATAAAAATTCATAAAAATTCTAAAAAATTAAAAAAATATATAAAAATCAAAAAAATTCTAAAAAATCATAAAAATTCTAAAAAATCAAAAAAATTCTAAAAAATCCAAAAATCATTAAATGTTTCGGCACGAACCGTTTCGACCCGTACCGTTTCGAACCGAACCGAACCGTTTCGACCCGTACCGTATCGAACCGAACCGTTTCGACGCGAACCGTTTCGAACCCGTACCGTATCGAACCGTACCGTTTCGACCCGTACCGTATCGAACCGAACCGTTTCGACGCGAACCGTTTCGAGCCGAACCGTTTCGACACGAACCGTTTCGACCCGTACCGTTTCGACCCGTACCGTATCGAACCGAACCGTTTCGAACCCGAACCGTTTCGAACCGTACCGTTTCGAACCCGAACCGTTTCGAGCCGAACCGTTTCGACCCGTACCGTTTCGACCCGTACCGTTTCGACGCGAACCGTTTCGAACCCGAACCGTTTCGAACCGTACCGTTTCGACGCGAACCGTTTCGAACCGTACCGTTTCGACCCGTACCGTATCGAACCGAACCGTTTCGACGCGAACCGTTTCGAGCCGAACCGTTTCGACACGAACCGTTTCGACCCGTACCGTTTCGACCCGTACCGTATCGAACCGAACCGTTTCGACGCGAACCGTTTCGAACCCGAACCGTTTCGAACCCGGTACGGGTCGAAACGGTTCGCGTCGAAACGGTACGGTTCGAAACGGTTCGGCTCGAAACGGTTCAGGTTCAAAACGGTACGGTTCGAAACGGTTCGGGTTCGAAACGGTTCGCGTCGAAACGGTACGGTTCGAAACGGTTCGGGTTCGAAACGGTTCGCGTCGAAACGGTACGGTTCGAAACGGTTCAGGTTCGAAACGGTTCGCGTCGAAACGGTACGGTTCGAAACGGTTCGGCTGGAAACGGTTCGGGTTCGAAACGGTACGGTTCGAAACGGTTCGGGTTCGAAACGGTTCGCGTCGAAACGGTTCGGTTCGGTTCGATACGGTACGGGTCGAAACGGTTCGTGTCGAAACGGTTCGGCTCGAAACGGTTCGCGTCGAAACGGTTCGGTTCGATACGGTACGGGTCGAAACGGTACGGTTCGAAACGGTTCGCGTCGAAACGGTACGGTTCGAAACGGTTCGGGTTCGAAACGGTTCGCGTCGAAACGGTACGGTTCGAAACGGTTCGGGTTCGAAACGGTTCGCGTCGAAACGGTACGGTTCGAAACGGTTCGGCTCGAAACGGTTCGGGTTTGAAATGGTACGGTTGGAAACGGTTCGCGTCGAAACGGTATGGTTCGAGACGGTACGGGTTCGAAACGGTTCGCGTCGAAACGGTTCGGTTCGATACGGTACGGGTCGAAACGGTTCGGTTCGAAACGGTACGGGTCGAAACGGTTCGTGCCGAAACATTTAATGATTTTTGGATTTTTTAGAATTTTTTTGATTTTTATATTTTTTTGAATTTTTTAGAATTTTTATGATTTTTTAGAATTTTTTAGATTTTTTTGAATTTTTTAGAATTTTTTAGATTTTTTTGAATTTTTTGGAATTTTTTTGATTTTTTGGAATTTTTTTGATTTTTTGGAATTGGATCAAAATGGCAACTGAAAAGTTTAAATTGAAAAGAGTAACTGGGTTTTTGGATGGAGTTAGGCAAAGTGATCAAAATGGCAACAAAATGCAAAAGTCAGGGACCCAGGGGAGAAAATAAAACTATTTGGATCAAAATGGCAAATTTGGACAAAACTCAGGGACTAAAATGGCAATTTACTCCAATAATAATAATTACATGGGAAAGACCCAAGTTTCCATTATAAACAGGTTTTTAGGGATAACCCTAATTATTGAAAACAATTATCCTTTTTAATTAGGTAACTTTTATAGCCACTTTTCTAAGCCTCAGTGCTCTCCAGCTGGCTTCTATTTGGCTTTCAAATTTTGTTACCTGAAACACGTTTAAAACATTTTTGTCAGTGGGAAATACTAGTGAGTGAATCTCAGTTTAATCAAGTTTAATAAAAACCATTGTACAGTATTGAGGACGGTCTCGCAATTACATTTGTTTCCAAGTCATATCAATTACCACCCACGGTACTGTCAACCCGACTTGTGGAAATGTTACTCCTCGCAAGGCAGTAACAAATTTTGTATACAAAACCCCAACATACCAACGATAATTGTATCCTTACAAATACTCAATAACTGCTTAATATATAATTAATTAAGTGAGGTTTTGTAAAAACAGTTTGCAAAAAGGAGATTACTCACATTGTTGTCTTAGGTTTTCTATAAGGGTTTCCTGGTGACAATCTATAAATTACACAAATGCACAAGCGTTAGTATAATAACCCATTTTAACATTAGTAATACCCTCCCCGAGACGGTATTCCAACGATTACGTCGGGCAGAACCATGACAGCCGTTATGGAACCATAGATCAATCGGGCAGCGTATCTAATACGTATCCAGGGGTTATGATACTTACAATGGAGCAGAACTTCGTTATTTAGGGGGGCTATAATACCCGAGTATTACTTCTAATATAAGAGAATTCGAGAGAGATTGATAATTCTGAACGATTTGAGACTGAAGCCTCGACCTCCTATTTATAGTGCCTGATCGGCACTTTGTCGCGCCCCACGTAAGAAACATCAAGGGCCTTCGCGGCCCGCGAGGACCAGGAAGGCGGCAATAGGGTGGGTGAGTCACCGGTAGGTTTGACGCGTGTTATGCCACGTGGCGGCTCCGGGCCGTGCCACCTATCCCCTCGCTCGCGGCCCGCGTAGAATCACAAGGAGTCTGTCGCGCCCCGCGACGGACCTAATTTATTGTTTTTATTTGTTATTTAATGAGGTAAAGGGATTTTGGAGCCGGTTTTCATATACGGGGTGTATTTTAGGACAATTGGGGGTGTCTAAAATATTTTAAGGAGGGTTGGTATATCTTGGGTATAACTCCTGGATTATTTAATAATTTAATGCACTTGCATTAAGTATAGTAACCCAATTTAACTATATCCATACGTCACGAGACAGAACCCCAACGTGCTTAGTCGGACTGAGCCTTGACATGCGTTGGTGGGTTCTAGATCAATCGGACCGGGTATCGATTCAGTGATCAGGGTTAAAATACTTAAAACAGGGCAGGGCTTTATTATTATTATAAATAAAATTTACTAATAAAAAATTAATATATACATAGAAAGAGAGAGGGGGAGTGCGTGAGATAGAAGAGACAGGAAATTGAGGGAAGATCGATTCTTATTTATAGTTCAACTAGGTTTTTACCCGGGATTGCTTCCCGGGCTCGGGAAAGTTATTTAGATTAATTAATTACTATTTGTTTGTAATACGACCGCATTACATCAACCATCTCATTCAATTCAACAACAATGACTTCAAATCACCGGATTAGATCATGAACTCATATTAGAGGACACACAAAACGACAACAGGACCATATGAATAATATAATTTCCACTTTTACATCAATGCACTTACATGATAGGGTGATTTGGGATTTTCAAAAAAAATCTTTGTTTTTGTACCTCTTTTACAAAATAAGATGTTGACCAAATTTGAAACAGATGTTAACCAAAAGTCAATAAGATATTGACAAATAGTCAAACAGATGTTGAGCTTAAACAGATGTTTGGTTTAAGGCCAAACATCTGTTTATGGCCAAACATCTGTTTAAGGTCAAACATCTGTTTAAGTCCAAATATCTGATATAGAATAAGAACATCTGTTTAAGGCAAAACATCTGTTTAAGGTCAAACATGTGTTTAAGATCAAACAACTGTTTAATTTTCAAACATCTGTTCCCAATAACAGAGCTTTGATCATTTAAACATACATTTGCCAATATTACAAGCTTTTACACTCTCAAACCTAAATATTTATAAAAAGTACAAGTGTTAAACAGCATACAAAGTTCATCCATCTGTTGACCCAATTCAACAGATGTATCAACCACTGTTTAATTTTGAAACACCTGTTCTCAATAACAAAGCTTTGATCATTTAAACCGACCTTTGCCAATATTACAAGAATTTACACTCTCAAACATCGATATTCATTTACTTAATTTTAATAACAAACATTATTAATAATTTCAACACAACTAATTATATAAAAGATACAATTGTCAAAACAGATAATAGCATTCAATAAAATACAGGATCCTAATTCCTAATCTATTGGTGAAACAGTAGTTTCGATAAGTAAAGCTCCTTTCGGACCATTGTAGTTGTCAACATGTTGGAGGTATTTCAGAAGTTCGTTGGTGAGATCAACTTCAATCATATCCCCCCAGATGCTTGTTATCAACCACTTGTTGTCTTCAATTATATTAGTACTTCGGCGTGCATCTACGTAACCAACTACACGAGAATTATTGAAAACAAACATCTTCTTCCAGCCTTCTTCTTCATATCTGAGCAAATCAGCAGTTAGCTCAGCAGACTTTCCAATAACAATCAAATGCAACCTCTTTGCAATGGTCAAAAAATGCCCTTGGCAAGGATTGACTACAATACTCTCAGGAAAGTGAAGCATTCTGAAAGTCTCACTAACAACATCAAAACAAACGATGTTCCTCTCACCTAGTGGATACCAATAATTTGAAACCATAAAATATATGGTTTTATCAGCATAAACTCCTATAGACCATGAATAACGACTTGAACTATAATTGTTTACGATACTGAAATTTATTGTTGTCCATGACTCACGACGTCGTGAGTAAACACGAGCAGCAGTTACATTACGGTAACATCTGATGTTCAGCACTTTGAGATCATTGAACTGATCAAAATAAATTCCACCGGTATCAGAGTTTCGATGATGATTATAATTAAAGTAGTCATCACACAAAACCTTATACTGCCTGATAGTTGGATTCCAAAGAATCAACTGACAGCAAATCCCTTCATTGGAAACTAACAACAACCCATTAAATGAAGATAGAATACGTAAGAAGCTAGAGTGGACATTGTTAGGAAAACTTAAGGATTTACTACTAACAACATCCAACTTACCACCAACTACGTTGTCAATGACAATTGACGTGTCTTTAAAGGATAATAGTTTCTTTTGTACTGAATCTCCACTTCGGAGAGCATGCATCATCTGAAATGCATGACTTGACAATTCCCTATAAAAATTCTTGGAAAGACACTTGAAACGGCAAATATCTTCTGCAGAAAGCCTTGTGAAAATCTCGTCAACAATCACTTGAAACCCAAATTTTTCCATCCTGCAAAGAGCCTTGTGAAAATCTCGTCAACAAAATTTTTGAAGATGATTGAGTAGATAGATGAAAATGGTAATGATCAAAACCTTTGCGAAATCTATTTTATATACCCAATGAAGAAGGCTATGACTAAATACATCGTCAGACGAAAGAATATCATGCGACACTTATTAGGCTTTTAATGCATTTACACGGGAAAAATATAAAATTAAACACGTTATTATAATTACAATTAACCTATTCATTTACCTATAAGACGCCTTTAGCATAAGACAGAAGTGATTGCTTAATGTGCATTAATTGCAAAGTATATATCCCAAGGCATTTTGAATTTGAAATTACCGGCAATTTCAAAACCACTGCTATGGTATATGTTTGCCAAAGGAAATATCTGCTAAGTTATACTTTCTTGGCTATGGGCAGTAGTTTGCTGATCTGATTTGAAAGCAATTGTCATGATGAGTTTTCTAATAGAAACAGAGTATGAGTTAAAAATTTTCTGCAAATAATAATTATTTTAACATGTTCTCAACAGATAATTCAAACACATAAGTAAACCCTTCTTGAATGTATAGCAATAAACATTTAAAATCGTATTAGTAGCAAGATAGGATTTAAATTAACATAGATTAAACAATATAAAGTTCATCAATAGGAATGTACATACCAGTTGCTGAAGAAAAAATAATAAAACCTCAGGTGATTGAAATGTAGAAGATGGAGGAAAAGAAAATTGAAACCCTAGAAAATGACTGGGGAGAAGTGATTTTTGAAAGAAGAGATGATAGATGTTTGATGTGTAATGATGATGAAGAAATACTGACGGTTGTGCTTTTAACAAAAGTAGTTTGACTTTGGTCAAACAGACTTTGGTCAAACAGCGTTTTAACATTCCTCAAACAATGTTTTATCTATTATAATTAGCTTTTAACATAAATAGCTTGACTTCGGTCAAACAGGGTTTTAACATTGCTCACAATGATTACAACCTAGTAAAAACTTCTTTGTAAACAACATTACTTATTTGTTGGTTTTCCAACAGCGTCGAATATTAGTATTTTAACACCTTCTCTGGTCTTGACCCTTGATAATGCAACATACAACTGACCATGAGTGAAGACAGGATCTTTCAAATAAAGACCAACCTTTGATAACGTTTGTCCTTGACACTTGTTAATTGTCATAGCAAAACAAACTGATAAAGGAAATTGTCTTTGTTGAAATTGAAAAGGTATTTTTTTGTCAAACGGGATCATATTAATCCTTAGAATAAAAACTCTCGTGCCAATGTTCCTACCAGATATAACTTGAGCTTCTATAACTCGTTTACCAAGAAAAGTAATTTGAAGCCATGAATTTAGAATTAATAACACAAACTACAGTTAAGTCAAACAGCTGATGGAAAACTTTTAAGCACTGCTAGTGATTAAAACACTGATGGTACTTAACCAATAATAGTGAACTACAGATTTTTAACAACTGCTGCTGCTGCTGCAGTAAACAGTAGATACAGAAGCAGGGATTAAGGATTAAGTGTTAAGGAAGAGCAGTGGTTAACATCTGCTGATATCACCCCAAAACTTATAAAATATGTTGAAAAAAAGTAATATTTATGTTTAGAGAAAAATGCAATTTGCGTCCCTGTGATATGTATGAAACATCAACTTGAGCCCCTAAATTCATTTTTTGGTTTTTTGAGCCCTTGATCTTATAAATTCATAACAGTTTGAGTCCCTCCCTCACACTTCCCTATGTTGACTGTTTGACAATTGTGAAATATCCTTTAATTACCCTAAAGACCGATCACACTTCTCAAAAATATCTGAAAATCTCTACTCCGAACACCAATCATCATCTTCATCTTCATTGAATCTCCTCACCAACCATTTGTTGTTATAACAATCCAAGGTAAAATCACATACCTAAAACATGATCGACACTATGGTTTACCCTCTGTTCTTGTTAGATGCTTGTGTAACCCTATGTAAGTTGATGTTTGATGATATCTCATTTTCACCACTGTATGAAAGTAACAGCTTTTGTGTGAAAATATTGTTTGATTATTGTGGGAAATATTGTTTGATTATTGTGGGTTTTTGGCTCGGGTATCAAAACAGAGGTTTCGGTTTTGGTTATTATAAAGGTTTGTTTGTGATGTTTTTGGTTTTATCTGTTTATTAATACTGGTTTTTTGGTTTTTGGCGTTAATCTAAGATTGTTTTTGTGTTATAGTTTGTTTGAAATGTTTAAAATATACAATCGATTAAAACAGGGACAGGTTTCTTAAGTATCTGCTGTTAATGTTGAAATCTGAGTTTCTTAAGTCTCTGCTGTTCATGTTGAAATTTGGGTATGGTTGTTGTTTTGATTCTCATATAAAGTTGGTTAAAGACTATATGTTTTGGGTTCATCGTATTGGTCATTTGAATGTGTTTTCTTCATTTCAGATCAACTGTGTTTTGGGTTCCTCATCTTGGGTTCATCATATATGTATACTTATATGCATTATGAAAGTACTGTATCAGCCGTCTTACTATGGATATTTTTATTGTACAGAATGGTTGCGGATGTAAAGATACGCAAAACACCAACTACGAAAACATTGGCGAGAATACTTGACAACCTCCTAGAAGTTAGTGTGATGCACATAAGGAAGTGATTGATCAGAACGATCAATTGCTAAAACATAAGCTGTTTGGTGCATATGAATGAATATAACCCCAGTGGCAGATATGAAAATACCAAGCTTGGGAATTTCAAGGAAAATCGAAGAGCTACACCAAAAAGGGGGTTATCAGCTACATTCCGAAGTGCACCATTCACTCCTTGAGTTTTCATTATAAAGAAATTTGAAAACTCGTTGTATGTTACAATCTTTTGTTTTCGAGTCTGTAAGTTCTGTCAAGTCTACCAAATTGGATATCCTTCTATGTTTCTAGGTATGACGTTTTGTGTCCGTTATGTATGTTTAACATAATGCAAGTGTGCATTTATGTTGGCTTTAATTGTAATAATGAATTTAACATGAATTTAAAATGAATAAAGCAAAATACTGTTAAGTGAAACTACTGTTAAGCGAAACTACTGTTAAGTGAAACAGCTGATGAAAAACTTGTAAGCACTGCTAGTGATTAAAACACTAAGGGTACTTAACAACTGATAGTGAACTACTAATGGTTAACAACTGCTGATGTAGTAGTCAGTGGATAGAGAATCGTGATTAAGGATTAAGTGATGCTACTTAACAACTGATACATGAGTTGAGGATTAAGTGATGCTACTTAACAACTGATACATGAGTTAAGAAGTTATAATTTCACTTACTATGTAAATTTCGTTGAGATAAATTAGCTGCCGTAGAAGATGAACGTGAATTCTTTGACATCTCAATATTTATTTAACAATATAGATAATAATATGCAAAGAAAGATCATAGTCATTATAATATTAGAACATAACAGTATAACAAGCAGATAAGTTTTCAGGAATTCAAAACCACACAATGAGTCCAAAACATAACCCACCAAACACCCAAAAGCAACAAAACGAAAACCATAAGTTCAACATGGCAACAACATATGAAATCAACACGTAAATGTATCTGAAAATACTGAAAAAACTATTTTTCAATCTTTGGAATCAAAAGCGTCGAAACACCAGCATCTTCATCCTGACACAGTTCATCACTGATGCGGCGCTTTGTCGAGGAGCAACCTAATGCATCATCCACATCGAACACTTCAAGAATTTTACGTTTTGTTTCATCTGAAGAGGGATTCTTAGTGCCTACCAGTGGTTGGGATAAAGGGGTAACATTGTCACCACAGCATGACATCTCATCCTGATATAAAAAGACAATAAGTACTAACGTTTCAAAAAATTTAGTACAAATAAACAAATTCTCATATTACCTTCATAAGGTCAACAGGAGTAGACAAACTGCAGGAATCTGGAACATCCAACGATTCGGACTGCTCATGCTTTAAGTACATAATACACAATAACATAAAATACACACAATGGTATAAATCTATTTCAAAAAGATATAACTATAAAATTAAAAGATTCACATAATGAAGATTTAAACCTGGTTAAGAGTGAATTTGGCGGAAAGCGCAGCAAGGATCTCATCATCGTTAGTGGCCATTGAAATACCATAGTTTTCAACCTGATGCTCAATGTTATAGTCTTTAACACTTATGATGAAAGCATACATCTTTCCAATCAATGTGTCAAAGATCTCAGGATATGGGTTCGGTATGTCTCCAGAATTAACAACCTATGATTTTATCAAAATTAATATAAATTACAATAAGCAGAATGATTCCATAATTGAGAACATAGAATTTTATAAAAATTAATTTTAAGTTATATTAACTACATGGCCAAACAACTGAATGCATGTATTTGTTACCTGATCTTGGATTGTAAGTAACTCTTTTGCAGATTTGTTAAGAATCTTGTAAGCTTCGAAATCAAACAGTGTCAAAGACACAGTACCGGAAGAGTCTTGCACCCTAATAGGTATCTTGAACCTATCAAAGTTAAAAACAAATGAAAACATTAGTATTACTAATATGAACCGTTCATATTAGTATTTAGTATAAGGAAATAAAAAACTGTAATCTCAAACCGCGGAATAGAATAGATGTCGACTCCTCCACATTTATCATTTGTACAAACCAACGATTTTGCATGATCAACATCAAATGAACCATCCGCATTTTCTTTCGTTACAAATCTTTCCTCCACACCTGACTTACAGTGGTTACAACCATTGTAATACCAAAGTTTATCAGTGCATATAGCTGTGATTGTGGCAAGAATCAAAACCTTCTTTGTCTATCAATATCAAACAAAAATAATAACAATTAGAAAATAGTATAAAAAAACTCAGCATGTAGAGTACTTATAAGAAAATACACACCGTTGATATCGTTCCAAGGAAACCAATAAGCATGAAATCAGGGTTACTAAGAAACTCATTTTCAACACTTGAGATAACATTTGAACCAACATGCTCATTTGATGAAGATGAAGTTGAAATTTTCTCTACATACCTAAACAGATTCATGCGATCAAATTAAAACGTAAAAATTAAATGTAAGTACAAAATAATAATATTCAATGTTTATATACCTCTTCCTAAAAGAGGAAATCTCTTCAATGTCAGTGTCAATAAAAAGTCTGCTCAGCTCAAACCCATTTGCAACTCCACGCTTGCCTGAATTTAAAAATAAAAACAAATGTAGATCAATATAAATACTGTCAAATTTAAAATATATAAATAAATACAACGTTTATATTACTAAAGATAAAAAAAATTAAACTAATTAAGTTTAAATTGTACCTTTGTAAAGGTTGACCATACCAAAATGACAAAGGATAACAACATATTTCTCTCTTTTCTTATCATTCATGTAAGCAAACATGTCAATAGCAAAACCATCCCACAAAGTAACCGGACACTTTTGGCCTCTAAAAATATTAACATAAAACATAATAACATCAAGCAACCTTATAATGCTTTAAACGTCAAAATGCAACAACTTAATAAAAAGAACGCACTGAAGATCTTCAAGTCTAAGATTAAGTCTCTTGCCCTTGCTCCCATCCTTCTTTGACGTATCCTCTAGATTGAAACATACATCCACATAACCAATCCAATCTATAAACAAAAATATATTGTTAAAAGAAAACAGCATTAAGAAGTGATAACAATAAAAAAAACAATAAGACAAAACAATAGATATATATCATGTAGTGATTTACATACCAATAACTGTATTTACTTCAATTTTATTTTTAACAACATCCTTGAGGTTAACGAAATTAAAACGGTATTTCGGTCCAGACCAGTCAAAGCATTTCTCAACAGAAGTATAGAAATAAAGTGATATTTTGTCATTTCTCTTGGTATACTTAGCAGAGGACTTATTAGTAGCAACAGAAGGTTTGGTGATAAGAAGACATTCATCCAACTGAAGGAAGTCTTTGAATTTTCCAAGCATTTTATGCAAACAGCTGGCTTGTATCATAGTTCCCTAAGAATATGAAACATCCGATTAAATAAAAAAGGTGTTATACTAATTTGGATATTCATATGTCCAAAAAAATGATAAGACAACTATATACGGTACCATCTCATCCATGAAGATCATATCAAGACGATATATTTCATTTTTGTTATCATTCATCATCTTCTTCGAAATGCTAACAATCTTAACTCTAATCGAATAGTTGTTTGAGAATGTATTAAGATCGTTAAGCATGGTAACCTTTGCAACCTCCATTTGAAGACTGTACATAAAAAAAAAGAATCTTGTAAATAATAAGTATTGCTAAACGTAATATGCTAATAATACAATAAGCATGGATGTTCTTAAAAAAAATATCAAGGTTGGAATTCAAGGTTACCGATTATGCAATAAAAATTTTAACTGAATGCAGTGGCAAATGTAATTTCAAAGGTAGGGAGTGTATATCCCTATATGCTGCTTTATTAAAATAATAAAATATTAGAAATGATATGCAAAATAGAAAAAAAAAAAAAAAGAGAAAGAACGTCAATTTTAAATTACCATTTTGTATATTTATCATTTCAAAATTACTGACTTGATTTCAAAGCAATTGTCATAATGACTTTTCTATATTTTATTTTAAATTTAATTAAGAAATAATAACCATCAATTTGAAATGATGTGATAAATACTGTTACATCAAAGTGTATAGGAATGTTATTAGTATAAACATGAAACAACTGTTCAATTAATAGTACAGATCAAACCACTGGAGTGAGGACTGTTCCGAAACACTGTTACATAGTAAAAACAACTGTTCCGAAACACTGTTACATATAAACACTGATGCCATAAAAATGGTTACATATAAAATACTGAGGTGATGACATCTAACAACCTAACAGTCTATAAAAAATTGATGCGGAACTCCTGTAGCATATAAACACTGTTAACATAAACAAATAAACAAACGTTGATGCTGAACCACTATTGTAGTTTGACACTGTTGTTGGACGTCATAAATTTCAGATTTAATTTCAAAGGTATGCAAAGTAATTAAATATTAGAAAGGACATGCAAAGTAGAAAAAAAAAGAGAGAGAGAACCAAAATTTTAAATTACCATTTTGCAAATTTTAAATTTCAAAATTACTGACATCATCAGTAACTACTGACTTGATTTGAAAGCAAATGCCATAATGAGTTTTTTAAATTCTATTTTAACTTTAATCAAGATATAATAACCGTCAATTTGAAATTCAAAATTTGCTTAATCAAATGTCCAAAGCTCAAGAAATCAGCATTAATTACTGATTTGATTTGAAACAAATAGTCATCAAGAATTTTTTTTATTTTTTATTTTAAATTTAAATTTAAATTTTATCATGAAAATAATGTTGGTGGAACTCTTGTAGGTAATTGGAATGTAAAGATTAGGTACAATGGTAAGTTGATTGTAATTCTAGTTTTCATTTCATAATTTGATTGTAATACTATACCCAAACAATCAAGATGAGGAGCTTACTATTAATCAAAGTGTATATGAATTTTATTAGTATAAAGATGAAACAACTGTTCAATTAATAGTACAGATCAAACCACTGAATTGATGTGATAAATAGAGTTACGTATAAACAACAGTCCTAAACACTGTTAAATATAAATTAAATATAAACACTGATGCCAAAAAAATGGTCACATATAAAACACTGAGGTGATGACATCTAACAACCTATCAGTCTTTACAACATTGATGCGGAAAAAACTGTTACATATAAACATTGCTAACATAAACAAATAAACAATAGAAAAACTAAAGTTGATGCTGAACCACTGTTGTAGTTATCCACTGTTGTTGTACGTCATAAATTTCAGATTTAATTTCAAACGTAAGTACTGTATATTCTTATATGCAGCTTTATTAAAGTAATTAAATATTAGAAATGATATGCAACGTAGGAAAAAAAAAAAAAAAAAAAAGAGAACGAAAATTTTAAATTACCATTTTGAATATTTTGAATTTCAAAATTACTGATATTATCAATAACTACTGACTTGATTTGAAAACAAATGTCATCATGACTTTTTTAAATTTTATTTAAACTTTAATCAAGATATAATAACCGTCAATTTGAAATTCAAAATTTGCTTAATCAAATGTCCAAAGCTCAAGAAATCAGCATTAATTACTGATTTGATTTGGAACAAATAGTCATCAAGATTATTTTTTATTTTTTAATTTAACTTTAAATTTTATCATGAAAATAATTTTGGTGGAACTCTTATGTCATTGGAATGTAAAGATCAGGTAAAATGGTAATTTGATTGCAATTCTAGTTTTCATTTAATAATTTCAATCTATTACTAATTAACAACATCAATAATAAAAATGTGAGCAGTTACTATTTTTTAGGGAAACCGCTGATGGTCCATGTCAGTGGATGTAAAAAATGTAAAAGTGACCAGTGGCTATTTTTTCCAATCAGTGGAAACGGAGGTTGTCTCTCAGCATAAAGAAACGGAGGTTGTCTCTCAGCAGTGGATAACATTTAACAATCAGAATTTTGAACCAAAACAGTGGTTCCAACAGACTTTAACAATCAGATGTTTGAACCAAAACAGTGGTTCCAACAGACTTTTAAGGATTAATGAAAACTATCATTTTTTACTATTTTAAATATCTTTGACCTTAAACAAATATTTCACCTTCAATATCAGTTGTTTGGAGATAAACAGATATTTGACCTTAAACAGATGTTTGAACATAAAAACATATTTCCTGTCCAAGAAATGTTTGACGATAAATAGAGGTTTGCCCATAAACGACCTTAAACAGATGTTTGAACATAAAAACATATTTCCTGTTAAACAAATGTTTGACGATAAATAAAGGTTTGCCCATAAACATCTCTTTGTAAAAAAAAAGACGAATTTCAAAAACATTATATCCAAATAATCATAATGAGGAACTTATTTAACATCCAAGTGTATTACATTTTTATTTAATAGTATAAAAATCAAACAACTGTTGTATTTATAATACAGATCAAACAAATAACGAGTTGTGATAAACACTGTTACATATAAACACCTCATAAGAAACACTGATAATTAAATACTAAAGTTACATAAGAACCACTGATAATTAAATACTAAATTTAAATCCGTTGTAGATGCCGAACCACTGCTGATACTAAACAGTCGTTTTCCTTTGGTTAATCAAACTCTAGGTACATAAAGTCAATCATTGTATATCTCCAACAATCGACATGAACTCCATGGAAGGACTCAATGCATTAACATCAGGATTTATAGAAAGCTGATCTCTAGTGAACAGACCAATATGCAGTACATGAAAACACTTCTTCAGCTGGTGAAGAAGAGCCCTGTCCTCATATACTTAATCCTTAACTTTGTTTATAAAGAACTGTGGTTTAAACCAAACTTTATGCTTCTTTTAATACAAAAAAGGCAGGAAAGACCATTGCTCTAGTATATTACAACAGTAGCAGATCCTTTCTTGGACAAGTCATCATCATCTGCTGCACAAGTCAATTATAATCATCATTTACTCATAAGAAAAAATTATTTTAACTGTAAATTTAATAATCTTTCTTTGTGTTTAATTAAACTTTAAACTTCTTTGATTACAAACCTATAATAACCCGCAACATATTGTATGAATTTCAAACAAATGTGATTAGACTGAAATATAAAGCGACAATTAGAGTATATCACTTGATAATTAAAAACTCAAAATTTGGAAATCGGAGTAGCAAAAAACACATACTTTAAACGATGTTGGAACAATGATACTGGAAAGGACAGTAGAACAATCATCATCATTATCATCTGCAACAGATCATTGAAAATAATCATTTAGTAACAACTCAAATAACAAAACTCAAGTAAAAATCAAAAACAAAAACACATACCATGATTATGGAGAACCATTAGCCGGTGACACATCTCTTAATCTAACTCTCGAACGAAACCCTAACAATGGTTACATGAAAAGACACAAAACACAAAGGATTAGTGTAAATAACAGGAAATCATGAAACTATTTCAACTAAAAAAAAGAAGAACAAACCTTTTGATGAAGTAATCGATGAACAAAAGATGATTTTATGGTGGCGTCTGGAAGAAGATTAAGGTTTGTGAAATTTGAATTTGAATTTGAATCGCCTGAATATAGAGAGAGAAAGAACCCTAGGCGTTTGTAAAGAAAGATCAGAAGTGAGAAGAGAGGTTATATAAGGAAAAGGGGATGGCACTGTTGGGCGGGAAAAGAGAACTGAGGATGCCCTAATCAAGTGACACGTGGCCCAAATAACTTTCATTTATTATATATAATAGATTGCCTTGCAGACTAAGTTTCGTTGATTGCATTTTCTTAGAGCATGTGTAGTGGGGCGTTTTTTTTTTTTAAATTTCAAAAATAACGCCCGAAAACGGCCACCCCTCCATTACATGGGGCGTTATATTTAAAAAATTTTGAAAAAAATGGTGAATGGCGTTTTAAATAAAACGCTCAACAACTCTGCCATGTTTGACTTGAATGGCCATGTGGCCAATGGGATGACTTGAAGAACTCTGCCATGTTTGACTTATTTACATGGGGCTGTTTGCTTTATTTATTTATTTTTTTTTCAAATGATTGAATGGGGGTTATTGGTATAATGTCCCACTACGCCACTTTTGCTATAATGCCCCAACGCTGACTAGGATGCCACGTGTCGGATAATGCCCCATGGTAGGGGCATTATACAAACTTACCACTACACATGGTCTTATAATCTTCCACGTATACATACAGCACATTCAACTTCTAATTTTGTCAAGTTAAGTTATTATTTTATTTATTATTATTATTATTATTATTTTTCTTTAAAGGCCACGTACACTTACACTTTTAGAAAATGTGAATGTCTACATTCTAAACCTATATCTTTACATATGTAAGGTTTTTATTTAATTATTATTTTATTATATATAGTATAACCGCTTTACTTATTTGGCGCTTATAACTTCTAAAATACGACGTTTTATAAAACAATGAATATGTTATTAGAATGAGAATAATCTTATCTACATTTTGAACCAAGTTTCATTAAAAACGGAGTAGGTTCAAATATAATGTCTTTTTATAATTTAATTATTAAACGGTTCCTAGGCCCGTCTAGATACTTTATATTTCTAACAGTCAACTTACCCGTAATCTATTCGTTTAATAATATGAGTTTCTATATAGTTTATTTTAATTTTTATAAATTTTAGAAATGTTACAATAAATCATTAGCAATTACACATAGTTTAAAATGAACAACGATTAGGTTAAAAAACGAATACAAGTAAAGGCGTTACGTAACACGAAGGCTAGGGTTTGATAACTAGTACAGGAAAAGGTTTAGATCTACGAGTATCAACGTGTAATAAGAAGATTGTTTAGGATTTGTGTAAATAGTTTTAAGAGTATACCTGTATTGCTTTAGCAACGATCTAAAGCAGATCGATATGGAGGCTGCTGACGGTGGAGAATTGCGGGGGACGGTCAATTAGACGGCGACGATGGGAGTAGTAAGGGCAAAACTGTGTGACTACTAATTCCGTTAGCGTCGACTGGCTTTCATTTTTTCTGGTATTATTTACGAAAATATTTACTATTTTTATTGTCTAATTATAGCTGTGTACTTATTAATTTATTTTAAAATAATTTTTAGTAGTAGAAGATTCTTTTTAGACAAATAGTAGAAGAATTTTTTTTAGATAAATACACTCCAATTTGTATCAAGAACTCGAATTTGTTGTGTTTTGATTTTGGAGAACACTACTTAAACAGTTAAACCTTAACCTTTATTTCTTATCAAGAACTTGTATTTAGGTCATGCGTAATGGGCATTATAGGGGCGTAAAAGAGTTTGATAATGTCTCCATACCAACCTTCATGGGCATTACAGTGGCATGAAGAAGGAGGACATTTCTAGAGTAACGCCCAATAAGGAGGGAAAACATATAAAGTAATGAATAAAAGGGCATTAAGGATCTTAGCCATTACATTGGACATTATGATACTGGTTTGGCGAAAAATATCTCTTTAGGGGCATTAACCTATGGTTTGGTTGAATGAATTATCAATCTATCATTTAAATTTACACTTTAACCCTTTATGTTCTTAGTTAATTTATCATATGTCCATAGACAAAACCATATTCAGAGTTAACATATCATAAACTTGCCTTAAAAAAACATATCATAAAGGGTTATTGGATTTTAATAATCCTAAGTTTCACCAGTTGGCCGATAATAATCCCAACTTTAAAAATTCCCTCCAATAATCTCAACTTGTAAAAGTTTGGCCGCCATTGATCCTTTTCTAACATATGTGCACTTAAATCAATTAAGGAGTCTCTAGGTGTAATTGAATATATTGAGGAGACAAAATTCTTATTTGTTTGAAAATGATCAATGCGGCCAAACTTTTACAAGTTTGGATTATTGGAGGAAATTTTTAAAGTTGGGAATATTATCGGCCAACTGATAAAACTTAAGATTATTAAAATCCAATAACCCTATCATAAACTTAAACTTAAAAGAAAACATGCCTAACAGCCAAACAAAACCCAAGTTTTTTTTTAATTTCCCAAAGGAATCAACTAGGCCCATGATATGTGGGATAACCAATTAACCATGTTGGGATAAAATTAGTATTGTGAGTTACCTTCTTTAAATTATTATTTTTTTTTGTCACGAATTTTATAATGGATATCATTTGAAATCAATTTTAGTTAAGGGGGCTTTAGGCCCATTAAATTAGAAATGAGTTGTAAAAATATAGATATAAAGTTTGGGTCGAATAACATGTTTAATAAGCCATGACTACAGTCACCAATAGTCTCGGAAAAAAAAGTCTCAATACTAAAGCAGCCAATTAAATAGAGCAAGCGACATAGGTTCTAGCCACTGAAACATGTCTGATATGCTGTGGTGGATCCAGGATTTTATTTTAAGGGAGGTAGGGGTGGTCATCACTCATCACTCATCAATCACTCACAACATCCAATCAATTTCCGCTATGTCATCGAGCTTTATTCCATCACTAGTGATGGTTTTTAGTGGAAATGCTCATCACTCACCACACACTATCAAAATCATTAAAAAAAACAAAACAAAACAAAACAAAACTGAATTCAAATCAAATTCTTCACGAGTGATATGGTTGACGCGTTATCAAATCAACGAGTGATGAGAAGGAGTGGCGGTGGTGTATGGATGATGAGAACGAGTGATGGGGGTGGTATCACGGACCATCCCGGGTCCCCTAATGGGTTCCTTTTGAAAAATTCTCTTTAATTCACACTATTTTTTTCTAAATTCTATTAGGTTCTCACTGAATTTTTTATTTTTTCCAAACGCACTGGGTTCCTGGAACCCACAAATGTGAGTTGGATCGCCCCTGATGAGATGTGGAACACATGTTCCTGATTGGACGCATGTCCGAGTCACAAAACACACTATTTAGAATACAAGATTTAATAAATAACCCAAATGACAAACCACATTAATATGATCACAAAAATCTCTCAATTTCTATTGATGACAAAAAACCTCTCTATTTATTAAAAGGAGTGCATTTCAGGCTTATGCCTATGATATTCTACAAATGCACTAACAATCTCCCCATTTCTTACGATGACAAAAATACACGACATTAACATGTGGGGAAAAGATCAAATAGGAAGTTTATTTTGGCTAGGAAGTGTAGGAAGCAATAGGATTAGGACATGTGGCAACATTTAAAATAAAGAAAAAGGGTATTTTAGTCAATCCAACCATTTCTTCTTCCTTTTCAAAACCCAGTAACTTCAAAACCCACCATTTTCAAACCCCACCATCTTCAACCATTTCTTCACTTTCTATCTCAATAATCACTACATTATAGTGCGATTTTCATCACAAATCAATGATTCAAACACCCGATCAACGTGTTCTTCAGCTTTTTTTTTTGAAGAAAACCCAGTTTAATTTCATAAAAAATCTCGTTTTTTCCAGTGATTTTGGAGATAATCACTCGATTCGTTCGATTCGAGCGCTGATAAGTGTTTCAATCATTCAAACTTCGTCAACTGTTGAAGAAATCATTTAGATTCATGTAAGAAATTCTTTAATTTCATTTTTACGATCTGGGTTTTTGATTTAGTCATTGCGTTTTACGATCTTGGCGGGGGTCCGGGGGCAGCGCCCCTGGTAGCGGGGTCCCAGGGGCGGCAGCCCCTGGCGGGGTCCAAGGGGCAGAGCCCCTGGCTGGGGTTGAGCTGGAAATGCATCAGAAAAATTAATTTTCTGTAAATTGCCTCTGGAAAACTGCATTCGTAGACAGTGTTTCTGGTTCTATAAACAACAGGTTCTGGTCATTGCGTTTTAGTTATATTCTGGTTCTGTGAACAACAGTTTCTGGTCATTGCGTTTTAGACAGTTTCTGGTTCTATGAACAACAGTTTCTGGTCATTGCGTTTTAGACAGTTTCTGGTTCTGCGAACAACAGTTTCTGGTCATTGCGTTTTAGACAGTTTCTGGTTCTGTGAACAACAGTTTCTGGTCATTGCGTTTTAGAAATAAAACATTTTTGAAGTGTTTTTACTCATTGCGTTTTAGGTAAACACATTTTTATGTGTATTCAGTTCAGTGCGTTTTAGAGAGAACAGTTTCTTTTGTATTTTTAGGTCATTGCGTTTTAGAAATAAGACATTTTTATGTGTTTTCTAGGCATTGCGTTTTAGAAACAAGACATTTTTAAGTGTTTTCTGGCCATTGCGTTTTAGAAATAAGACATTTTTAAGTGTTTTGGGTGCATTGCGTTTTAGAAATAAGACATTTTTAAGTGTTTTGGGTGCATTGCGTTTTATAAAGTACACTTTCTTTTGTGTTTTTAGGCTATTGCGTTTTAGAAATAAGACATTTATTTGTGTTTTCTGGTCATTGCGTTTTAGAAATAAGACATTTTGTTTGTGTTTTTGGTGCGTTGCGTTTTAGAAAAAAATCATTTTTTTACGTTTTTTTTTTTCATTGCGTTTTACGCAACTGAGTTTTCAAAAAAAAAAATCGAAAATATAGCAATAGTATACTCATTTTAAAGATAAAAAAACGCTGGTTTTTTTGGTCCAATTTTTATAAAAAAATAATGTCGTATGAAAAAATTATTAACGTTTAAAAAATGGGGGGGGGGGGGGGATTGGAGGAGAGAGAAACTATTGTGCTGGATTGACTAGAATGCCCCTAACAAACTCACGCGCCTCTTTTTTTTTGCTTCAATTTCATTCATTTAATCTTAGCCCTTGATTAATTAAATGGATGGTCAAGATCACTTCCTAACCTTCTTAGCCAAATAAACTTCCTATTGTATCTCCACCCTTAACATGTGCTTAATATTATTACTTCCGTTAACAATGTTGAAAACTCGTTTCTTCTCCCACTTTGTCAAAGCAAAACGGGTTGTTTCAAATTTGTTTCCCTCTCTTATCGGTGCTCCCCTCCATCAACACCCATTTTCAAGACACGCATCAGGTATGTTTGCACCACAAGTAGGGTATATGGCATTCGAGAATTCAAGTGATCTTTTGGAGTCCGTTTTAGAGATGAAGAATGTGCAATGGTAAGCTTTACATCTCATATAGATCTGCATTACTTTGAATATTAGCAATTGTCTTGAATCATCTTTTTGTTTCTCCATGTTCTACCAATAATAACTAAAATCCAAGTGAACTGTCGAACTTGATTAAAGAAATTGTTGTTGATATACATCAAGAAACCGAGGAGCCAATAACATATACTCATTTGACACCAATAATGAACGAAACCTTAAACAACAATAGCCCAACAGCAATAAGAGAAACAAGACAGGTTTCAGACAACATTTAGAGCATTGTAAGAAAGTTGCAAGAAGTTATAGTTGAAGATGATAAAATCATCAACAAAAAGCTGAAGATGAGAACCTTCCTATACTACACACGAGTGCGGAAATGTTTTTGACTGATGCATAAACGATTATTCACCACTAAGTGATATTTGTATATGTTTAAAAGATGAATCTAGACATGCAAATAGAGTTCAACGTATAAGAGATTGGTAAGCGCAACTACAACATTTTATTTGATTTGTTATTTTTCAGTCATATTCAACTTTTCATCACACAGCGTTACTGTATTCACTGGAACTCGTATATGATTTATTGTGGCCAATATGCATATCAATATATCATTGTAACAGAAGTATGTTTCTTTTGTTGAATTTCAAAAACAGATTGTAAAATTGAGCTTAGTACACAAACAGCAACTTACAATCTAGTTATGTATGCGTCAAATGGCAATCAATGGTTAATGGCTCATCTGAATAGCTGCTATATATGATGCTCCTAAATCAGCTAATATTTTGCAGAATTCAATGAGAGTTGAATTCAAAAGTCAAAAGCTGGATAAAGTCAACATAATGCAAAAGTCAAAGTCTGGATAAAGTCAACATAATGTAAAAGGCAAATGCACTTGAGAGTTTATAGTAAGACACAATATACAGAAGTCGATTGTAAAGAAAAAGGGGAAGTTCATGTTACTTGCTGTCGATATCTAATTATAAGATTTGGTTGATCAAGCAGAAGTAGTGTTTCTATGTAGGAAAACACAGAGAACGAGAACTTTTTTCCATCAATCTCAAGTTCATCAACGTGTTCTGAGTCGGGCTCATAAACAACAAGTTGTCCATGAAGATTGTGTTGAACAACTTCAATTATAGGTTCACCTGTCTTCCTAAATCCCCTAAACCGCCTTACTTGTGCGGGTGGTGTGTTAACATTAACAGTGAATAGCTTTGTAAACGATTTTGAAACACCATCGTCCATCGTCCATATAGCCTCTACACCATGTCCAACGTCTTCAACCACAACAAGAGACTCGCGTACCTTAGACAAAGACAACTTAATACCACGCACGCGGGATAAGTCATCGGGGAGGTTTACTTCTCTAAACTCTTCACTTGTCATGTCAAATGAAATAATAATATTAGAAAAACTAAATCCACCGTCCGTAGTAATCCTATCCGTAGCAAGCCAGTAAAGACACCCGTCTACAACCTGTGACCCGGATAACCCTAATTTAATCGACTTACGAGGGAGATTAGTACCCGGGTTTCTCCAAGCCCGTGAGCTTAACGTAAAAACCTCAACTACACTTTCCACATCCTCCCTGTCATCCTTACACGTAATCTTGACAATCTTAGGATCAGCCGTCTCACGACAAACCCCAAAACCTAGAACGGTTCGAAACGTCAGATTATGCACACTTACAGAAACAAATTTTCGTATAGCAGGATTCCAAATCACAGCCATTCCGGACCCGGAAACACAACACAACAACCCACAAGAGGTGCCGATGATATCATAATTTGTAAGCAGGTTAACCGGCAGGGGGACAGTGAGGGAAACTCTGTGTCGGGGGAAAGTATGATCATCGACAATTGAAAGATATGTGGGGTGTAAACTTCCTAACTTAACATACCTTGCAAGTAGATGTTGTTGTTGGCTGCTGTAATGAGAAATGAAATCAGAGCTATCGATGAGAGACTTCCATTGTTTGGAGACCGATCGGAATTGGATAAGTGATCTGACAGGAAGCCTTTTCATGATTTCTGCTTGGATTTCGAAGGGTATATCGTATGACATCTTGATTTTGATTTCGAATGGCAGCGAATTTCTAGGGTTTGCTTTTCACAACGAGAGAGAGTTATCGATGTGTGTTGTGTAGAAACCAGATGTGAACTGGTCTAACTAGTCCAACATGTATGGGAGTGTCTTAAAAGTAAAACCCTCTTGGACTAGTCAATTGTACTAACAAACAGTGGCGCAGCATGTGAGGGGCGGGGGGGGGGGGGGGGGGGGGGGGGGACGTCCGCCCCCCGGGATTTTTCGCTCAGTAGTGTTATATATGTAGTTTTCGTATAGAAATTTGTGGGTATATACGTTTTCACCCCCCCCGGTTCTATAGAAATTTTTGGGTATTCTATAGAAATTTTTGGGTATATATGTTTTCACCCCCCCGGCCGAAAAATCCAAGCTTCGCCACTGCTAACAAAGGTTCCATTATTCGGCTAAACCCAATGGCAAAAGACCGAGCTAATAACCTAACCTATCTCTATTTCAGAGGAAACCCATCGTCCGAATACCCACTATGGTAAAACCCCTAGCTAAACTCAGAGCATTTTTTGCTCCATGCGAGACTCATACCCATAACCTCCGCGTTAGAAGGTAATGAGACTACCAATGCACCATAAAATCATCGGCGTCAATTATAATTGTTATCATTATTATTATTATTATTTTCATTTGATAACTTATGTATATTATATATGAAATAAGTGGTAACAATGCTAAATTATGTTGATGTCAAACGAATAAAGGATATAGATATATATTCTAAGGCTATGCGGTATGGGGGGACGTTCCCATAGTCTCAGGCTCGACGTTGGCGACGAAGCAAAAAAAGTGGGCCCCCTTCTAAAAGTAGCCGTTAGAAAATTAAAAATTTTTTGAATTTCCCCAAAAAGCAACGGTCAAAAATAACAATTATATAAATTTCAAATCCTTTTTCACCTCCATTCACCATTTTAACCCCATTTTCTCATCCCTCTCACTTTATTTTTATAAATCTTCTTCCACTTTTATAACCTTATACTCTACCATGGATCCCTTCAACAACCCGAACAATCCGAACAACCCGACCCAACCGAATGTTTTCTCGGTTCCGGGATATTATCCGACACTAGAACCGAACCAATTCTCGCAATATTCATCAAATGCCTTTGCCTCATTCCAACACTCACCGAACCAATTCGCTCAATTCTCTCAAAATCAAGCCCTTCAACAAATGATGATGCGGGGTGCTTTTAATTTCCCACCGAACCCGACGCCACCCGTTCAACCCCAACCGACGCAACCCGTTCAACAATCCGAACCCGACGACGATGTGGAGATTGTTCCCGAAACCCAACCGCCTAAAGAAAAAGGCAAGCAAGTGGTGGGTGAGCAACCATCCAAACCGAAGGCGAAACCGTGGACGCCAATCGAAGAAGAAGCCTTAGCTAAGGCTTACATAGGCACGTCTACACACCCGACAAAAGGTTGGTATTTTTTTAAAGTTTATATATTTTTTTAAAGTTTAAATTTTTCTTAACAGTTTATAATTTTTTAAAGTATATATAATTTTTTAAAGTTTATATTTTTGTTTACAGTTTATATATTTTGTTTAAAGTTTATATATTTTTTAAAGTTTATCTTTTTGTTAACAGTTTGTATATTTTTTTTAGAATTATAACTTTAGAATTATTTTGTTTGTTTTTTTATAGGTAATAATCAAACAGGTGACGGGTTTTGGACCAAGGTTTTGGCGAAGTTCCTCGAGCTTATGGACCTAGGCCCGTATCGAGATATCGACTCGGTGTCATCAAAGTGGCGGAAAATGAACGGGTTCGTGAATAAGTTTTGCGATGAGTATAATAAAATATATACAAGTGGGCGTCGTAGCGGCATGAGCGACGAGGATGTGTTAAAACAAGCGTTGGAGAAGTATAAGGCGAACAATGGTAATACCAACTTTGCACACGTTCGCGCGTGGGAAATTTTGAAAACGCACCCAAAATGGGCGCCGATTCCCAACGAGGTGGAGATGGCGAAACGGCAAAAAACATCGGAAACGGGTAGTTTTAGCGCCGGTGGATCGGAGGCGAGGTGTCACATAAACTTAAATGATGACGCTGAGTTTGACGAAGAGGAATACGCCGTACATGAAGCGGAGCGTCCACCGGGCCGGGACAAATCAAAGAAGGAGCGGGCCAAGGGGAAAGAAAAGAAAAGAAAAAGGTGGACCAGAAGATGGAAGAGTTTATGGAACACTTTAAAACGTACACGAACTTCTCGGCCCAAAAGGCGGAGACGAAGGAGCGGGCCGTCGAAGAAAAAACTCGTGTAGCGGAAGAAAAGTTACGCGAGAAGGTCCGATTGTCGAATGAGAAAATCCGAATTTCCGATGAAAAAATTCGGCTCAAGGAATGGGAAATAATAACAATGTGTTAGTGCATTATCTGTCTATCGCCTCCGTCAATCTAGTCCGTAGTAGAAAACTGAAGAAAACGAGAGTTACTTTGTTATTTTAGAATTAGTTAGTCAAAAAGGCAAGGTGGCATAATTGTAATTAATGGGAAACCTCATTAAATGCCTTGGCCTATAAATAGATCTCTAGGGCTTCTAGTTTAGAACTTTTGCCATTTTCACATCTTGGAGAGCTAAAGGCTAGAGAGAGAAAGCTAGAGAGAGAAAGTTTATTGTTTGTGATTCAGGTGCTGTACGTTATCAGATTTGTTAATAGAATCACGATTAGATTACGTCATGTGTGTTTAGGTCACGTTCGTGTACGGATTCCGCACGTTTCACGTTCGTTTCGCAATCGTTTCGGATTCAAACCGGTCCTAACACAATGGATGCCGATGAATATCCCGAGCCGAAACGTTCGATGTTGAAAAAACTACAAACCGACATCATGAAGAAGAAGAAAAAGCATCAAATTATTTAAGTCTATGTTTTTTTTATTAAGTGTATGTTTTTTTTAAGTTTATGTAATGTTTTTTAATATTAATGAAAATATTTTGTTAGTTTATTTGTTAAATGTTAAAAAAAAGTAGAAGATTAAAAAAAAAACATAAACGTGGTGGGGTAAGATCATCTAGGACCATCCTCCATACCCTCTAGTTTCGTGGGATGGACCATCCTTGGGAGGACTATGATGTGGCGCCTACGTGACGGATCATCTTCCCTTGGAGGACCATCACCATACCCTCTAGCCTAAGTTTTTGTTTGGCTGTGACAAAAGAGTAACATTAATCAATTTGAAGGTATGTGTGTTTCCTACCTCTAGATCACATGTTTTTATTAATATTTTGAAAAGTAGTGGTCGATTTCAATATATTTTAAAAATTGTGAAAAGTTATAAATTCAAGTTTTCTTAATATATTTAAATATTTTTTGTTTTTGTCTATCCATGATTTCAATAAAAAAGGAGTTGCGAAAACAAAAACCGATTTGTCATATAATTTTTTTTAACGGTAGATCAACTGGATTTCCAACTTTCTCCAAAGGGCCAGCATATGCTGTTTAAACCCATCACCCAAAGTTCGAATCCCTCCCAGAGGTGTTCTCCCATATTTACATAATTTTTACTTAGTAAGAATCAAACCTAAGACCTCCTCAGGAGGAAACCACTTAGTGGAAAACCCCCTGACCAACTGAGCTATACCATATTGGCTGTCATATAATTAAACAGAGAGAAAAATACATGATAATAGTTTTAAGAGTTCAAATTTAAGTGTTTAAGAAAGTGAGATTGGTTAATGAACTTTGTCCATGATGCACTGGGTACCAAGAAACTATTTCGTGGAGGTTATTATGTTTGTAATTTGATTATCTATAAGTGACATTAAGCTCTAGTCTTGTTGAAGTGGGTAGTTCTAATTGATTATTTCTTTGAGCTATATTTATGTAACAACCCTCATTAAAAGTCATATTTATTTTATTATTTTATCCAATAGGAAACCATAATTGTGACACCCAAGTGATTCTGCACAAACCCTAACATTTTCAGAACAATCGGAATCAGGATCAGGGCCCCTAAAACTCAGGGGGGGGGGGGGGGTAAACCCTAGTTACGATTATCCATATATCTCGTTGTCAAAATTTAAATTTAAAAATCCGTCGACTCAGCAGGCCTAGTCCCACGCGTGGCAAGCCTATAATTAATTCGTGTCCCTTACGGACCGTAAGGGTGGAGTCTTACGGTCCGTAAGCATGTCACTTTTCATGTATAAATAGCAGGCACTGGCACTTGAATTCTGACATTTGAGCGACGATCAAATTCAAAACGTACGCTGAGATATAGTCGAAACAGCCCCAAAAACACTAATTAGTAGGGGGTGCTGCTACGATACAGGGTAATAACTCGATCGCTATTACGATTCATTGTCCGATCGATCAATGTACTCAATGGATGTTTAAGTGCTGCCCACATTAGGGTGATGCTTTGTCATTAGTCGTTAATTCGATGGATGTTTAAGCATAGCACTTTGTCATTCGTTGTGAGGGTTGATCTCGTGAGTTATCGTAATTGTTGTATTAAGTTACCTACCTAGTTCGTGTGCACTAGGTTACAAGGCTAAATCAATAAGCTAAGCTCTGCCTGTATAAATCTGCAATCTATAAAGGCTTATCTATAGACTAAACTTTGCCCGTATGAATCTGCATGATTATAAAGTGAGTCATTCTCTTTTTATCAAATCTGTTTACAAAAAGTATGTTTATTTTCAAAGATTATAAAGATCAGATATCTGACTGGTTTTTTGAAATATGAATCTGTTAAATACATTAACCTGATAAATGGTATGTTTATTTCAGCATGTGAAATATGTAATTATATAGATATGTATATCTATAAGAAATTCCAAAAAGTCAAATAAGAATAAAGCACAAGCATATGTGTCTAGATTTCTTTATTAGGAATCTCTTTTTTTCAAACATTATTTCGTTTGATCATCTGCCTCGTAACTCGAGCAATAATAATAACAATAGAAACCCATTAAGTTGGGATACCATCAAAAGTGTAAAAATTTCCAAATGCGTTACCCTAAACTATTAACGCAAGTAAAAAGTATGTAAAGTTGTGCTAGTACACAAAGAAAACACATGAAAATTAAACGTTCACAGACATTAAAGTATATCACACACGATTTCCAAGACAAGACCTTTAGAAAATATAAATTAGGCACGATGACACCAATGTTAATTCCGTCAGTAGAAGAACGACTAATCAAAAAGAAGCACTTTGCCACATGATCCTACAAAATGAATCTCACTAAGGTACGCTAGAATAAGATTTCACAACCATCGCTGCACAGTCTAATCAGAGTCATAATTATCCCTGCAAAAAG
>JARYGA010060344.1:108044-139113 GCA_030545235.1 Helianthus tuberosus | reverse complement strand
TTAAGCATATGCAACATATTGTAATTCAAACATAACTTATAAACCACCAAAACAGACATGCATAGCAGTGCATCAACAAAAATATCGTTAAGTGCAACAAGCACTCTGGACAAACCATTTACAAAGAACACAGCAGTGTTTCTTCAAAAAGAAAAAGAAAAAGTACTAGTTACAAAGTGCACAAACTAGGAAAGCTGATCCAACACCCTGTAACACCCTAGATTTATACCCTTGATATTTTATATTTTTATATAAAATAAAGCACATGACTTATCATTAGCAAAGTTCATAAGTATTCAAGAACCTAATCAACTAGTGACTAAGTTACATCATTTCAAAAATTTGTTTGATATATGTTACAACCCATATTTAAAGACTACAAAAGATCTAAGACATTGCGGAAGCTTCAAAATAGAGTGTTCGGTTCTTCACTTTATCACTTGATCACCATCCGTAAGCTTCACCAATTTACCTATGATCAAACCATCTAAAACGTTAGTTTTGATGTTATTATGTGATATAGTTCCAAGAATTTAACATGAAAGTTGAAATAACAAAATATAAAAGTTTAATCTGGGTCCACCGTAAATTACGGTATCACCGTAATTTACGGTGAGTCTTGGATTTCAAATGATCACCGTAAATCAGTAGGTCTATACCGTAACAAGTATAACCTTCACCGTAATTTACGGTAATACCGTAATTTACGGTGGTACCTGGGAATTTCAGGTCTTGTTTGTTTTGTTCATGTCCCACGAACCAAATCTTGTAATTCACCTTAAATCAACCTATTCATCAATTCTAATGTTCTAATGATGTGATAAATATTTGTCAACTATCATAGCACAATCCAAAATATTCCGGAGTGTAATTTATGTCTTACTCGATTATTTGACCCGTTTAGATACCAAAAGTCAATCATCAATAATGTAATACATACGTCAAATTTTCTAACCATTGTCTTGACCCGTCTCGCTTGACTAAGACGAAGGTCACTTCCGTGATATATTGAACTATATTGTTTACCATGTTTTCGAGACTACAACATAATACTATTAATTAATTCATAATGTAACGAATGGTAAATTCGTACCTTTAGAGCACGCCTTTCCCCCGTGGATTCCCTTCGGCTTGTCCGCTTGATGATCCGGACTCCTTGCCTAGAAAATTCAGTTTTTACAACATGTTTAGAACTCTTTCCCATGACCATATTCATATCATTATGAAACATGATCAAATCTGCGTTCTCATCAAATTTAACATCAACATCCTCACTTAGGCATTTCTACAAACACCTAACGGGTCAGATTTTCCTACCATCATCTCCAAGTTCATGACTTGCAAATAAAACCTCAAATTTCATTTTAATTAGTAAACCTTGCACACATTTTAGCATCAATATCACAGGAATTACCTCCTATGATGAAATTTATACTAGAATTATCATTCAAATCCTAGTCATCATCATCATCTAACAAAACCCATAACCTAGCTTCCATGGATTCATAGAATTCCCTGAATTTGGGCATGATTTCTCAAATAGTTAACTAGGTTGTACTTCTAAACACCTATTCAACTTCAATCTAACCAAGTAACAGACATGCAAGCATCTAATTTCAGATTTCCAAAATCATGAGAATTTCGAACAAGGATTTAACACGAATTTTTACATACCTTATGATTCTCACTACGAGGGGATCACTAATTCGTGTTTAGAACTTGATTTGGGACAGATTTGGGGCTTCAATTTAAAGGATTTTGGTGTGAAGCTAGGGTTTGGAGAACCCCCTTGTCGCCCCTCTTCTCTTGATCGACCAGACACACCAATTTTGGTGTGTTTGGTTTGGTTTTGTTACTATTAGTAACCAACTTTTCTAATTTGTCAAGTTTAGTCCCCCAACTTTGTTTTGTTCTTAAGTTAATGTGTTTTAGCCATATCATGCATTATTTCAAGACTTGGACTTAACTAGGTTATGTTCCTAGTTAGTAATTTCTTATTTATTAATTCTTTAAAATTTCGAGGTATGGGTTTTTATTTTCGGGGTGTTACACACCCTATATGGAGTATGGAGAACCTCACCATACTCAGATAAGGGATGAGGGTCAACAATCCACGGGTTAACACCCTCTTCATCATTATCGGCAACACCAGCCGGAACTTCAGCTGGAAGGGCAACACGAGGACGTCGTTGATAAACAACCGACGAATTCCCTCTCCGACCAACCGGAAAGGACCGGCTCACCAGGTGGGCCGAAAACTGAGTAACCCCACCATTATTATCGTCTGCAAGACGAAGGCGGATCCGATCCTCGGAAACATCTCGACGATTTGCCTTCTCAACATCTTCGTCCCTAACAGCAGGACCAGTCACCGGATTGGAAAGCAGCAGTAAGCCATCAGCAGCGTCAAGCACCTTCAAAACGCTAGAGAGTCTTCTCCACCGAATCGGTCTCCTATTTTCCATATTTTTTCCAAAATTAGGAAGAGAATACCACACTCAAAGTAAATATATAGGAAGAGAATACCACACTCAAAGTAAATATATAGGAAGAGAATACCATCAAGATAAGAGTCATAATGATTAAGTATCAAATCAACTGCTGTCTCAACGGCGCTGCCACTGCAAGTATCACATCCCATTTAAAACCCCCTGACATGGTCCACACGAATTCCCAAGAACTACAGTCAAGCTAGAAGACGAAGAGTCAGCACAAATTATGAGAAATGACGTCAGCCATCGTCAAACTCATAATTACACAACTTCTTCGCCCCAGATTACAACAGTTCAGAATAAACAAAGGGATGAAAATCTTTTCTCGCAAACTGTTCATCTTACCAAAAGTCAAAGGCTTTCAAATCACCATAATAAGCAAAGTAAATCTTCTTATAGAAGATTCCCTACTGTCGCACCAAAAAGCATTTCCCTCATAATAGTCCAGTGCTCCACTTATTTGCATAAGAGCAACACTAGACTAGGGGGGTAAGGTCCTAAAAACCTCGTAACAGATACTTGGGACCGTGCCACAACCTTATCTTTTTAACCCTCTTTTGACCTTGCGTGACCGCGCACTGGTCTCACAAAGAGAAGCTTAAGAAAAAAATAGCAGCCAACACCTGCACGCCAAAAGGAAGTTAATAAACCCTTGCGCTTTCTCCATAACGAACAAGGGATAAAAATCCTAATTCAGATACTCCCGCTTAAATATACCCAGACTTGGATATTATTTACCCAACTGGTTCCACATGGTAAAGAAGTCACACTGGATTACAGCAGCAACCTTCTAGAAGAAACCAATCGTGCACCACCAGACGGTTATAACCGTCTGGTACACGTGTCGTTATCCCAACACTCCATGAAATCACGACGATAGCATGGAAATGGAGGAGAAACCTCCACTTGCCCACTTTCCACGTGGCAATTCCCTAACCATAGATCCAAACAGCGATCCGTGTGCACTCACATCGGATCAAGGAGATTAACGGAAGGAAATGTAACCGCTTACGGGGTTAGCATCTTCCGTCAATATTTCACCAACGAGTTTTCCCGCCCAAACTCTCGGCTATAAATATGAGGATAAATCAGGTATGAAACTTCAAGTTACACACACTTCGTCAATACTTCTTCTTCTTCTTCTTCTTCTTCTTCTTCTTCATAAACACCTACTTATTCTCACGCCGGAGTCGGGTCAAGGAGAGAACCCCCTTCTCCCCTTGACGAGGCTAACGGTGTTCTGTTTTGCAGTGTTCACCGGAGAAGAAGATCAGTGCAATCGAATCAAACGAGAGAGAACTACCCCCCTTTATGCAGATCCAAACCCCCTAGATAATTTGATTCCGGTCATTTATCTAGTGTTTCTTCAGGGTCGAATAAACAAAGAGCCGAATCATAGGCCAACTGTTCGTGAACTGAATTTTTATGTGATTTGTGTTGATAAATGGGTCCGTAATTTAATTACGGGCGCGTAGGAAAAAGAATCGGCTAAAACGGACGCTCGAGTCAAAAGTTATGATAGTTTAAAAATTTTGATATGAAAATGGTGATGCTGGGCTGATATACAGCACCAGCTAACGAACTTACTGCCCAAAAAGTGGCGTCGCGCCACGCCACGATGAAACACCATCACGTTCGCGAGAAACGCGACGACGGTGGCGGGCCGCGAAGGCTTGGCCAGCCTCCGTCGCGTGGCGCGACGACCTCGATAGCTGGAATTTTTGTTGTTTTTCGATATTTGAGCAATGAAATTTATATTTAACCGATTTTAAAGAGTCAAAACTAACCTTTTACGTGGTTTTGACCGTAGGTGAAGATGGACTTAATCCGGATGGCGATCAAGCGACTTTCAAGAACCGAACGCACTAAACAAAGCTTCCGCATTGATCTATTTTGTTTGGTTAATATGTAAACTTTTGAATATTTCGTTTTGAAGGTTTAACTAGTAGGATGATGACTCTAATATTTTGATCAAGTATGATCTTAAACCCAAGAAACTTTTTGTAAGCCCGCATTTTGGTGATAAATGCATGTTAATATTATAAAACTTTGTTATTTTTAAAATGAGTCTTACAAGTTGGTAATCAGAGCGTCAGGTTGTTAATAAAGTGTGTTCGGTTCAAGCTTGATCAAGCATCCAGTAAGAGTTAATTGTTTTAAGTAGACTTAGTAAATATAGAAAGGAAACATGAATTGATATGCACGGAAAGAGTGTTAACACACTCAAACACGGGAAGTGCATTAAACAAGAACGGTTAAAGCAAGTTACGGACTTGATTAAACCGAAGCAAGTAAATCATATGTTATAAATGAAATGTTTAACTGTTGATGTAAACATTTCAGTTTTAAAGATGACGGATGAATGTAACGATGATGTGGTGCCGAGAGTCACCGAGCAAATGAGAGAAGTGATTGCCGAGGAGGTTGGAAAGGCAATCGAAAATAGTTTGTCCAGTTTCATCGATAAGATTCAAAACACGGTACTATCAGCGGTGGATGAGAGAATCAAGAAATTGGAAGATAGTGCCAATTTAGCGAAGGAAAAGTCCGGAGGACGAAAGCCTTGTTCATACAAAGAGTTCATGGCGTGCAAACCGCCAGTTTATAATGGAGAGGTTGACCCGATAGTATGCCAACGATGGCTAAGCGAAAGCGAGGGAGTGTTTGAAAGGACCCATTGTGATACAGATGACTACGTAGCCGATGGTACGGGTCAGTTAAGGGGTCAAGCGAAAGACTGTTGGGATAACAAGAAGAAAGAAATTGGAAATGAAGCGGCTAAGGCTATGACATGGGATGAATTTAAGATGCCGTTTCTTAAACATCATAGTCCCAAGGCGGTCATTAACAGAATCAAAGAAGAATTCATGCAGCTTAGACACAAGGGTGAGTCCATCGACAAAATCATGGGAACGTTCATGGATAAAATGAAGTTTTGTGATGAACTGATATCAAATGAAGAACATAAGATATATTATTACTACAATATGTTGAGCGCCGAGTATAGGGAGTTTATGACTCCTTCAATGTATGAGACCCTTACCGAGATCATAAATGTTGCTCGGGAACGGGAGATTGAATTGAAAAAGCAAGTTGAACGGGGCGAACGAAGGGCACATGATGTTAATCCAAGCCCTACTAAGAAAGCACGGACGAATGAAACAACGAAGAAATCGGGCGCAAAAGGCGGGTCGCCAAGTTGCAAAATCCGCGGAAAGGGTCATAAGGGCGAATGTCGATTCAAGGATAAACCTTGCCCCATATGTCGGAAAACGGGACATATGGCTTCATCATGCCCGGATAAAGTGACAGTTTGCTACAAGTGCTATCGACCGGGTCACAAAAAGTCGGAATGCCCGGAAGCAAAAGTAGAACCCGAAGTGGTTTCAGGTATATTTGCTGTAAACTCGATTCCTGCACGTGTATTATTCGATACGGGTGCGAATAAATACTTTATTTCATATGGGTTTATTCGACATCCTTCATTTGTTCTAACAAAATTACCTATGCCTTTAGAAGTAGAAATATGTAATAACAAAAGTTTTATCGTTAATGATGTATGTCAAAATTGCAAATTGAACATCGACGACGAAGAGTACTCAATAGACTTGATCCCGATGTCGATGGGAGAATTCCAAGTGATCGTGGGTATGGATTGGTTATCCCGATACCACGCAAAGGTGGCATGTTTTCGAAAGGAGATAAAACTGACGTCTCCTAGCGGAAGGCATGTTACCATATACGGTGAGAAAGGGGGTAACCCCGTGGTATGTACAATGCTAGAGGCCCACAGACTTATGAAATATGGATGCAAAGCATATATGGTGTACGCAAGCGAGTCGGAGAAAGAGTTCCTAAAAATCAGAGACGTACCCGTAGTACGTGATTATGAAGATGTGTTCCCGGAAGATTTACCGGGAATACCACCAGAACGAGAGGTAGAGTTCGGAATCGAATTGATTTCGGGCGCAAAACCTGTGGCCAAGGCGCCGTATCGGCTCGCGCTGTCGGAGCTACAAGAACTGATGTCTCAAATTCAGGATTTGCTCGAAAAAGGGTTTATCCGACCGAGTGTATCTCCGTGGGGCGCACCAGTACTATTCGTGAAAAATAAAGAGGGAAGTATGCGCATGTGTATCGACTACCGAGAGTTAAACAAACTCACGGTGAAAAATCGATACCCACTTCCAAGAATTGATGACTTATTTGACCAGCTACAAGGAGCGAGTTGGTTTTCAAAGATTGACCTCAGATCGGGTTATCACTAGTTAAAGGTCAAGGAGGAAGACGTACCGAAGACGGCCTTTCATACACGGTACGAGCATTACGAGTTCCTCGTGATGCCCTTTGGGTTGACCAATGCACCCGTGGCTTTCATGGACCTCATGAACCGGGTTTGCAAACCTTTGCTGGATAAGTCGGTAATCGTATTTATCGATGACATTTTAGTGTATTCGAAAAATGAAGCTGAACATGCGTATCATTTGCAAGAAGTGCTAGAGACACTCAGACGAGAAAAGCTGTATGCAAAATTCTCAAAGTGCGCTTTCTGGTTACGAGAGGTGCAGTTTCTCGGGCATATCATTAGTGCTAACGGGGTACTAGTAGATCCGTCAAAAATAGAAGGCATGTCAAAATGGAACCCTCCGAAGAACCCTTCAGAAATCCGAAGCTTTTTAGGGCTCGCGGGATATTATCGGAGATTCATACAAGATTTCTCCAAAATTGCCTTACCGTTAACCAAGCTGACTCGCAAGGAGGAAAGATTTGTATGGGGCATTGAACAAGAGAAAGCCTTCCAAACACTCAAAGAAAAGTTAACCCACGCACCGGTATTGACGTTACCGGATGTAGTTGACGACATGGTGGTTTACTCGGATGCGTCACATTCGGGGCTCGGATGTGTTTTAATGCAACGAGGCAAGGTCATAGCCTATGCCTCGAGGCAACTGAAGATCCATGAAAAGAAATACCTGTCTCATGACCTTGAGTTAGCAGCAGTGGTGTTTGCCTTAAAGATATGGAGGCATTATTTATATGGGGTAAAATGTACTATCTTTACCGACCATAGAAGTTTGAAATATTTCTTCGATCAGAAGGAATTAAACATGAGGCAGAGGCGATGGTTGGAAACGGTCAAGGACTATGATTGTGAGATACATTACCACCCCGGGAAGGCCAATGTAGTGGCGGATGCGTTGAGCCGAAAGGCAGACTATGCCCCGATACGGGTACAATCAATGCAGCTTATTGTGACCTCGGGCTTACTAGAACAAATCCGAGAAGCACAAGTTGAAGCAGTGAAGGTGGAAAACTGGAAGAAGGAAAGAATAGTCGGCCAATTTAAAGATCTTGTAGATGGCAACAACGGTTTGAAGACACGTTTTGGTAGAATCTGGGTTCCTAGCTCGTGTGGAGTTAAAAAGCTTCTACTTGATGAAGCTCACAAATCCCGTTATTTCATTCATCCGGGAGCGACCAAGATGTATAACGACTTGAAATAAAACTATTGGTGGCCTGGAATGAAAAGAGATGTAGTAAAATACATGGAGAAATGCTTGACATGTCTACAAGTCAAGGCGGAGCACCAAAAACCATACGGTAAACTCCAACCGTTGGAAATTCCGATTTGGAAATGGGAACACATTACAGTGGACATATTAACCAAACTACCAAAGACGAACCGCGGATTTGATGCAATATGGGTGGTTGTTGATAGACTAACAAAGAATGCTCACTTTATCCGGATACGTGAGACTTATACGTCAGAAAAGATGTCGGAGGTTTACACTAATGAGATAGTGGCACGCCACGGAGTACCGGTATCCATCGTGTCCGATAGGGATACCCGATTCACTTCAAACTTCTGGCGCGAATTCCAAGAGCAAATGGGGACAAAATTGTTCATTAGCACCGCGTACCATCCTCAGACGGATGGACAGAGCGAAAGAACAATACAAACGTTGGAAGACATGCTACGGGCATGTATTATCGACTTCGGAGGTAGTTGGGATGTGTATCTACCATTGGTCGAATTTTCATATAATAACAATTACCATGCTAGTATCGGGATGGCTCCTTAAGAAATGCTTTATGGTAGGAGATGCCGGACCCCAGTGTATTGGGATGAGGTGGGTCCACGTGAACTCGCCCATAAAGACATAGTTCGAGCCACTAATGAGAAGATTGATATGGTTCGGGCACACCTGAAAGCAGCTCAAGATAGACAAAAGTCGTATGCGGACAAAAGGAGAAGACCGATCGAGTTTCAGGTTGGCGACAAGGTCATGCTTAAGGTATCCCCATGGAAGGGGATTATCCGGTTCAGAAAAAAGAGGAAAATTAAGCCCAAGATTTATTGGGCCGTTTAAAATTGTTGAACGAGTAGGAAGGGTAGCATACCGCCTTGAACTACCGGAGGAATTAAGCGGAATTCATAGCACATTCCATGTGTCACATCTTCGGAAATGTCTAGCGGACGAAACAACTTATATCCACTACGATGACATCGAGGTGGATGATAGCCTTAACTATGGGGTGAAGCCGATTGCGATTCTGGATCGTAAGGTGAAAATCTTAAGGAACAAAAAAATCAACCAAGTAAAGGTCAAAGGGGAACACCGGAAGGGTTCGGATACCACATGGGAATCCGAAGAGGAAATGCAACGACTCTTCCCTACATTATTTGGTACGTAATCCGGTTTCGGGGACGAAACCCTTTTTAAGGGGGGGTGGACTTGTAACACCCAAAAAAAATATAAAACTCTATATTTTCATTATAAAGTGTTAAGCAAACGAGAATCAACTAACTAGGAATTTATAACCCAGTTAGTTACGAGTCTTGAAGTGACTTATAATAAGGTTAAAACACCCAAACTATAAGTTAAACAAAAGTTGAGGGACCAAATTAGCAAAAACTTGAAACATGAAAGTTTAATTAGTAAATAAAACACCAAACACACACATGAGTGTGTGTTTAGATCGTACAGAAGAAAGGGGCGACCATGGGGTTTCTTTCAAACCCTAATTTTCACAAAAAAAAACTCACAAATTGGAGGCCTAGATCAAGTCTAAATCGAAATATGAAAACATATTAGTGATCACCTCGACGAAGGGATCGTAAGGTATGTGAAATTTTGATATTTTCTTCCACTTCAAATTTTCGATGAATTCATGAGTTTTGAATTTGAACCTGCATGATTGTTGTATAGTTGAAATTAGAAGTGATATGATGTCTAGGGATAAACCCTAGATGATTTCTTATAAAAACCTTGCGTCATACTTGTAGGGTTTATAATCACCATTGTAGGTGATCAATGGGTTTGTAGAAATTAGATGAACACTAGGATCATAATGCTTGTTCTAGTGAAATTTGAATTTATGAAGTAATTTCCAGAATATTGATGTTAAAATTATGTGTTGATGTGCCTAATTGAAGTTGATAGCAATGGAAATAACAAGACATGAACTTAGTATTGATTATGTAAAATCTGAACTGCTAGGTGTTTGATGAAACGCCTAAATGAGGATTAAAATATTAAAGATTGAACGAAAACGCAGATACGAATTTCATAATGGATTATGTGTTAACGATTGTAAAAGAGTTCTAAAATGTGTTGTGAATGGAACTCTTTAGGTAAAGAATCCGGATCGTCAAGCGGACAAACCGGAGGTGATACACTTTTGAAGGGAGTGCTCTAAAGGTACGCGACCTATGGTTTCGTTACATTATGTTATTTATTTATTCTAGTTTGTTGTATTAGAATTTAGCAAAAGAGGAAAACCCGTTAAGTCACGTAAGTGACAAAGTGCCTTAGACAAATAAAACGGGTCAAAACATGTGTAAGATGTAGAGTTTGGTATGTCTTTGAAATGGTGGCCTCCATTCGACATCCAAACGGGTCAAAACAATGTCGAGTGGTAATTGTCGAAGCGATTGACCTATCACTCGTTGAGTGGTCATAATTTAAGCGTAAGCCATGAAGCGGACACGCTAAACTTGTTGCAAATAAACCCTTTGTATGGGGATTTAAAAATTCAGAAGTTATGCTTGTCAAATTGTTAAGAGGAGCATGTTAAAATCCTCGAAAACAAAGCATATTGTTAAGGCGTAAGAAACTCTTGGTAAGGGAGCGAAATGCTATTGTTTGAAAACCCGGGAATGGGTAAAATCCTTGAAAACAAGAGATGATAACAAAAACAAGTTGTAGGACTTGTAAACAAACGGGTCGAATAAACAAAGAGCCGAATCATAGGCCAACTGTTCGTGAACTGAATTTTTATATGATTTGTGTTGATAAACGGGTCCGTAATTTAATTACGGGCGCGTAGGAAAAAGAATCGGCTAAAACGGACGCTCGAGTCAAAAGTTATGATAGTTTAAAATTTTTGATATGAAAATGGTGATGCTGGGCTGATATACAGCACCAGCTAACGAACTTACTGCCCAAAAAGTGGCGTCGCGCCACGCCACGACGAAACACCATCACGGTCGCGCGACGCGACGGCGGTGGCGGGCCGCGAAGGCTTGGCCAGCCTCCGTCGCGTGGCGCGACGACCTCGATAGCTGGAATTTTTGTTGTTTTTTCGATATTTGAGCAATGAAATTTATATTTAACCAATTTTAAAGAGTCAAAACTAACCTTTTACGTGGTTTTGACCGTAGGTAAAGATGGACTTAATCCGGATGGCGATCAAGCGACTTTCAAGAACCGAACGCACTAAACAAAGCTTCCGCATTGATCTATTTTGTTTAGTTAATATGTAAACTTTTGAATATTTCGTTTTGAAGGTTTAACTAGTAGGATGATGACTCTAATATTTTGATCAAGTATGATCTTAAACCCAAGAAACTTTTTGTAAGCCCGCATTTTGGTGATAAATGCATGTTAATATTATAAAACTTTGTTATTTTTAAGATGGGTCTTACAAATACGTATTCATATCAATTAATTGGTAAAAATAGAGACTCATACAAATTAATCATGTGTCAGGAACCAGATTTGAACTGGTCGAGGATTTTCAGTCCTCTGCTCTACCAACTGAGCTATCCCGACTATTCTCTTAATTTGTTTACTTTTAACCCAAAACTTTTCATCTTTTTTAATTTAACCCAAAACATTTTTATTTACAACTTTGGTCCCCCATACTATATATCTTTCATAAGTTTTTCGTTTTACATTTCGTTCTAAAATTTGCGAGTTAATACGTCGCAACGTGCGTGTGTGGTTCAACGTTTTTGCTCTATTTTTTCACATTTGACAGGTATGTCGCAACGTGTTTATTTCCCCCCTTTGGCAAGTTCGCCGCAACAGTCGGATCCTACATCAACTTAGTTATTCTTTTCTACGTTATTTTGCGATTTAACACGGCGCAACGTGCGTGTGTGGTTCAACGTTTTTACGTTTATTTTTTCCATTTAATAAGTTTGTCGCAACGCGTGGGGTCCTAAATCGACATAGTTATTTTTTATATGTTATATGATTCAGTCTTATTTCTTCGCATTAACACGCCGCAACTTCAGTGTCGGTGGTCGTTACCAGCGGTGTGGCATTGATGTTAATTGACATAGTTTTAGGCCCCCGCCGCAACGCGGGGTGCTTAATTCTAGTTAACCTGATTTTTCATTCAAAGGATAATATCCTGTGAGGTATACATTAATAAATATATTATCATTTGATTGAGCTAAAGTTTTAAATTTATGCAAAGTACAATATAGATAAGGATGTTAGAAAGTTAAAATAAAAGTGTTTTATGGGTGCTGGTAGGTTATGAATAATGGGCCAATTTTGGATGTTGCCCCACTCCCACTTAACTAGCAAATGTGCCTTTTTGGTACTGACTTTGTGATATCCCTCTCACTTTTTGAAACTTTATTTTGAATTATCCAAGGGTCGACCAATTCTTAACAACATATACCAAATGTTGCCATGAACAAACCCTATTTATTATTTAAGTGTAAAGTGTCCTTGGTGCTACCATCTAATATACAAATGTATTTATAAAAAATGTTGCCATGAAGAAACAATTTTCAACGTATGCATCGAACTCTAAATTGAGATCATTTTCCTGAATTGGTGTATAGGCATTATTGCCTAGTGGAGATGGATATGATCGGGTGGTTTTACTGGTCGCACGATTATACTCCAATGATCCGTCGGTGATCCAAATTTGTCGTTCAAAAAAAATATATATTTCTAAAAGAAACTGTTAATTTAGGGGCCACTGAAAAATTCTGGTGAGTATTGGGCTTTATAACCTAGGCTAAAACTAAAGTTAAAATTAAATTATTATATTCATGAACCGAAGAGCAAGCCGACCATGACTCGAAACTTAAACAAGCCAGCTCAGTCCGGTCTAAAATTTGAACGAACGAATTTCGAGCAAGATATTTGCGAGACACAAGCTATTTGGACCGCCATATAAACTAGACATCTTAGACCTTGTTCAGAGTAAAAAAACCACCTGAACTTGCCCATCGTTTTATGAAGTAGAATACAAACAAATGTGATACAAAACACAAAGGCCCGAATCCAAACCGCTTATTTCAACGACTCCCGTGTGTTATTTCAACGACTCCCGTGTGTCCAATACCGCCAATCTAATCTCCCACACGATCGGTTTCTCAAACTAACCAATTCTTTAAATTCAAAAACCCGCCTCACATAGTTAACCCCACATCCCTCTTCACCTAGACCGTCTTCATTTTCTTCCGCAGCTTGGGTTTCCGTTTCCGTTTCGGTTTGGGCTTCGGGTTCCTCTTGAGGTGGCATGACATCATCAATGATGTTCCCTAACATCTCGACCACTTCGCTCATTTTGGGCCGGGATTTAGGATTCTTCGTAAGGCATTTGTTGGCTAGATGTGCGAGTTTATGAACCGATTTAATCGGGTAATCTCCTTCGAGGCGTGGATCGATAATGAGGTGGAATTTTTTTGAATCTGAAATGTAAGGTTTGACCCATTCCAAAAGTTTTTGTTCGTTTCGAGGTAAGTTTCGTTCCACTGCTCGCCTACCCGTGATAAGCTCGTATAGGACCACCCCAAAGCTCCAAACATCACTTTTAGATGTTAATCTACCCGTCTGTACGTATTCTGGAGCTGCGTAACCTACTGTCCCAACAACCTTTGAAATATAAATAAAGTGTTAGTCTGATAAATACATCCTAGAGTTATTAATGTCGGTTCGTGTAGAGAAATGAGCTTACGACTGTGGAAACATGGGTCAGTCCGGCAGCGGGGCCCTGTCTAGCCAATCCAAAATCTGAGAGCTTCGGTGTAAAATCTTCATCCAGAAGAATGTTTGACGTTTTAAAATCTCGAAAGATTAACTGCATAAAAAGAAAAAGTTACCAAAATTAGTATATTTATTTTCTTGTTACCAAATTTGACAAATTTGAAAGTTGTTTGGCTAAATTGTCATATTAATGTGAAGGAAAATATCTACGTTTAGCAAGGAGAAATATGAATACAATACATACATAGATATACGGGTACATTCAATACATAACCAATAAGTAGAGAAGCGCAAGAACCGCATAAACACTTGTGCATACAAATGTGTTTTTAGTTAGTTTATGTATCACACTTAAAGCAATGGTTCAGATTGTTTGTTTCGCGAGCAGATGTCTGAATGGTTAAGCATTATACTGAGTCTGAATGGTTAAAACCTCTTATCTGAATTGGTCAGACATTTACCTCTGAATGGTTAAGCATAATACTGGCTCTTAATGGTTCAGACCTCTTACTGGTTCAGCACTTACCTATTCAGAAGTTGCCAAACAGCCTAGTAGTTATGTTCAAGAAAGACAGTTGTATAAAGAGGTTCGATACTCAACTACTCAAGCAAGTGGATTAATATACACATATAAATAGCCATGGTCAATATAAGGGGCATAACTTTAAGTTACATGGCTCATTAGTAATGGTTGATAGGTCTCGACAAATCGGATCATGTAACAAGCCGCAATAAATGATATGACGTTGTACCAAAATTTAATAGACTCATACTTCGAACAACTAGAAAAAGGCAAGTCGGCGACAAAAGGGCCCGAGTTAAAAAAGGACATTACTTTTCTTACATTCGGGGTTACGGATCTCATAAATAATGAACGGAAACGACTTAGTGGGCCGGATCATGTGTATGACAACATACTCTTTGCATCATACATTAAGATCTGCAAACATTTGGATTCCCTCAAACGCATGAAAGGCTTTTGTTAGTACATCTACAGATGAAACTACTCATGCATAGGCAATAACTATTATCTAATTCATCATTCATGAATTATTTGGCGATAAACCAAGTAAAATAAGCTAATAATAGATATCAAAATACAAAACCTGAAAGTCCATTTCTTCATGTAGGTAAGCCAAACCACGAGCCGCACCTTCAGCAATTCGTAAACGTGTCATCCAAGAAAGAGGCGATTTCGCACGACCCAATAAATGATCCTCCAAACTTTTATTGCTCATAAGTTCATAAACTAACAACCTTTGAATCCCTCTTTCATCATCTTCCGCACAATATCCGACTAACTTCACAAGATTTGGATGGTTTACCACTCCTAGAAAGTTAACTTCGTTGATCCATTCCTTATGCCCCTGAAAACTAAAACATATGAATAAAAAGAGACCACATAAGATGAATATGAATCCAACTTATGCAATACATATATACGATCCTACATACAAAGTCAATAAATAATCAATATTCAAATTATGTGTTCCTATGCATAGCAAATTCACACCCCTAAAAGGAAAAATGTTGACGAATCATGATCTTGGTTCTAAAATGCGCACAGCAGGAGCGCATAATGCGCGATGCACATGCAATGCGACTGATGCGTGATACAATCTTATGCGACATGTTTGCAGTGACCAATATTTTAACAAATTAGACCCTCAATCGCAATGGGTCTGAGTTTTTCAAATCCGATTGAACAAATATGACCATATATGATGAAAATATCTAATATTACAGTGTTTAAAAGTTAACAATTTAAAATACATCTATAAATTTATTTTAATATTTTTTTTTGGTAATGAACGCCTCTCATACTTGATACGTACGCCTCACACACTGCGCACCACGCCTCGGCTTTTGAAATGAAAACACATCGAATCGAAGCGCCGCACGTTTTTCAATCACTTAACCTATGTAGTTAATATCCCGATATATCACCAACAATAATATAATATATTAGTTATTGGTCACCCGCCGAGGTATCGGTACCGATAATTTCAGCGATATTGACCGCTATATCACCGATTTTCCCGACATGAGTACCTTTCTTCTTAGTTCTACCATTCGCCTTTCTTCTTATAGCTGCTATTAGTGTTTTAAGTCTTAATTAGTTAATTGTTAGTTGTGACTGTCAAATGTTAATGTTTTAAGGTAGAGGATCCTGTAAAAAGTGCTCAAAGTGTGAGAAGTGTATTATAACACTACATATAATACTATATAACACCATATAAACACCGTATAACAATATGTAACACCATATAACACTTTGTAACACTATATATCATTATATAACAAATATAACACTATAGGTTGTCTGATAGCATGTCTATGATAGATGTATAGTGTTATATTTGTTATATAATGATATATAGTGTTACATAGTGTTATATGGTATTATATGGTGTTACATATTGTTATACGGTGTTTATATGGTGTTATATAGTGTTATAATACACTTCTCACACTTTAGGCCTTTTTACACTATCCTTACCCAATGTTTTAAGTCTCAGTCAGTTCCTAGTTGCTACAATTGTTGCAAAAGGTTAATCTGTTAATAGTAGGAGAGTATACTGAATTGTTAGTCTTAAATCGCTATATATATAAATTTAGCATAATATTAAAATTACCGATATATCCCACCGCGATAACCAATATTTCAAATATCCGTCCTTGACTGATATCCGATATATTACCCCATTAACTATTTACTATTTAGCACTTAAATATTATTCTAAAAAAACAAAATCAAATATATAAATTAAAAAAAAAGGGAAAAAACTTCATGCCTGAAAACCATTTCGATCCAATTGCTTAATAGCAACATCCAAAAACCGATCACCACCGTCGCCACCGTCACCGGCGACCTTAACAACTCCTCTATAAACACAACCAAACCCACCTTCACCAATCATAAGCGTCCGATTAAACCCTTTAGTAGCCGCTTTCAACTCCGAGAATTTAAAAACCCTAACATCATTCGCTCGCCGCTGAGTCAGCAACTCCAGAAACCCCACCGAGTCACCCAACTCACTACACTCAGAGTCGAACTCAGAGCGACGAGTCGTATCAACGCTGCTGGATGCTACACTCAGAGACCGGGCCCACGATACTCTCGCGGATGACCTCGAAACGACGACGTCTTCGCCGTCTGGTTTCCTCTCTCCGTTGGTAAAATGAAAACACCTCATTTCATTCTAACTGATTAAAACGGTGTCGTTTATGTTTATGTATGTAAGTATGTATGTATACAGTTGTGTTGTGTTCAGTGGCGGACCCAGGATTTTGGAACAATGGGTTCCAATTTTTCCGGTGTTCAAATTTTTCAGGTTTAAAAAAAAAAACACAAAAAAATGAAACAAACAGGTATCGAACCTAGGATCTTTTGTGTGTAAACAAGGGGTTTTACCACTACACCAAGCTCACTTTCATTGTTATGGGGTCCAACTTAATAATTTTATGGGGTCCATAGCAAATTTTATATACCGCTTCTACTACTTTTTAAAAAAAGATTGGGGTCCGGGGACCCCGTTCCGCTATACATGGGTCCGCCCCTGGTTGTGTTAAATGGACATATGGCATTTGAAGAAAACAAGAAAGCAGGTTTTTGGTTTGGTTTCTGGTACTTGTTGTCTTGTTGTAGAGATGAGAGAGAAACTGATGGATATTATTAAATTAAATTGGCCATAAAAAGTTGAACGATCACGGATTTGAATGTTTTGTACACAAATTTGAATGGTGTGATATCTTTTTTTTTTTTTAAATTGACGGATCACTGGATTGTCATCGTGTCGCTAGCAAAACTACCTGATCATATCAATCTCTAGTAGGGAATAACGCTTATATATCAATTCAGGAGAAAACCTAATAAATCTGGGAAAACCTGACCTAATGGTCGCTAAGCGTTATTCCACCCTGAAGATACCACTAAGCTATAATTTCATGGCTTGAATGGTGTGTGATATTTTATTGGATGTTGCCATAAAGGTGTCATAATGAAAAAGGGAAAATATGTGTAATTTTTTTGAAAATTTTGTTTTGTAAGGTGTTGGAATAAAGAGAGACAGTGATGGCTAAAGAGATGAGATTCACTTGTTTCTCCTATAGTCCTAGGTGCGGATCAACATCAAGTGGTTTTAACTTTTAGTTAAAGTCTTAGAACTGGTTATTAGGTTGGTTTATGTGGTATGTTTGTATTTTGATTTTAATACCAAGTGGGGTTCTATGATATGTGGTGGAAAACCGGTGTTCATTAATGTTTAAGTTCATGTATTTGCTTAACTTTTAATCTCGAATAGCCTACTTTTAATGGGATTTGTGTTTTACGGAGCACCGGGAGCGAACGGGATCAACCGGGGATGTGAAATGAACAAAACCGGGTTAATCACGAAGATTGGATGTGTTTTGGGGAATGTTAATGGATTTAAAATGAATATTATTGGAAGATGGCATGATAGAGGACTGAATTACGAGTACGTGGGCGAAAGCGGTGAGTAAAACAGAGCTATAACAAAGAAGTTATGAAGAAAACAGTTTCGGACGAAACCGGCAAAACTAGGCAGCGTCGGCGACGCCTTAAATGGCCGTCGGCGACGCCATCCAGAACCCTCCATCGCTGAAAAACCTCCGTAGGCAGCGGGTTAAGCCGTCAGACGAATTGGGAACAACCAGAGGCCGTCGGGGACGCCCCAAAAGGCCGTCGGCGACGCCTCCTCTATATGCCAGACGCTGAAACTTGTTTTTTAATGATTGGGGACGGGTTATATGTTTTGTTTAACCAAGATTCGGGGGTTACGAGTGGGGAATGATAAAAAACACCTTGGGGGATCGTCTAACAATCATCTAACACATTCCCTATCATCTAATCCATCCCTAACCTTCACCTCTAAACCAAAACCCAAACCCAAACCAATTCTCCATCACCCCTAACCCTAATCAATTCCACCATCACCAACACCATCATCTTCATTCTTCACCTTCAAACCCTAACCTCAACCACTCCTCAAGACTCAAGGTCATGGCTCCGTGTTCGTGTTCGTCGGTCGGTGATCGCGTCCATCCAACCATGAGCGGCTAGTCTCTTCAGTTTCACCCCGGTGTAGATTGTTGTAAGATTACTAGGGTTTATGCATTTGTATTTTGATTTGATTTTTGTGACAAATTGTTTAGTATTTGAAACCTTTGATAATTGTCGTGCATTTGAATTGAATTTGTGAATTGTCGAATGATTATACAATTTGACTTTGCGAAACGAATTTGTGCACTTATGCCTTATCGTAGGTTAGGATTTACATGTCCGAGGTAATGAAGTGCATTGCGGTCTGTTGTCTATGACGTTGATAGCAATTGGCACCTAAGCTTTGTGATAGTAATCCGTTAATCACTAAATGCAATTGAATCAAGTTAAAACAAGTAGGAACCCTAGGTCTTGCAATTATCGAACCGGGTGTGATCCGTTTCCCCAATTCTTGTTTTCAATTTAGTAATTTAGTTTTGCAATCTTAGTTAGTAAGTAATTGATTTAGATAACAACCAAATATCGGTTCACTCCGATTCATTTTCCAACCAAATAAATTTATAAAAATTAGCAAGCTTCATAATCACATTGTACATTTTTGTAAATAGTCTAACTGGTCGAACAGGTCATGCAATACTGACCACATGCTCTTCGTGGATTCGATACCCGACTTACCCTAGCTACCTAGGTTTAATTGGGTTTTTGACTGATCGGGACGACACAGTCACGTCAAAATGGCGTCGTTGCCGGGGAGCTAGTGCGCTTAGTAATTCATTACTTGTTCGATTTTAGTGTTAGTTTTCTTTTTTGTATTTTTGTGATTTTACTCTGCGTGGTCGAGCTTCTTTGTGCAGGTACATGTTTTGCAGGCAGCATCTTTCAATATGAATTGGGTAGATGATGATCCTGTGAGTGTTTCGGAAGCGGAGAGCATCTATTACAGGGTTGCTCTATTTTCTACGAGAAGGTTCAAGCTTACAAGGATCGGGAAGACTACATCAGTGGACTGTACGGATATGGAAAGGCGGATTATGAAGATTTCAATGGTCCATCCTCACATTATCCATACGTTAAACCGCCACAACCACCACCAAATCGTCAAGAATACTACCACCCCGATACGGATTACCATTATGAGCAAGAGTGGGATTACAACAATTATGCACAAGAGATGCCACATTACTCGAGTTACTGGGAGGAGTATGTCGATTATTACCATGGATACCATTTGTCCGCATACAAGGACCCACAAGATTCAATGCATTCCAAGCTTGATGCTCTCATAGACATGGTGAAAGGATATCACGAGGATATTGATCGGAATGTCGCGCTCCGGTCAAAGATAATATTTATAAACCCTATTTACCCTTAACAAATAGCTAGTGGTAGCAAGGGGTCGAACCACGAAGAGTATGTGGTTTGCGAGTGGATTCGATTGAATTATAGAGAAGTGTCACAATTATGAAGCTTGCTATGATATTTGTTTTCTTTTTGTTTTGTTGAAAGATGTGAATTTAAACTAATGGAATTGATTTAATTGATTAACAACTAATGATTAACGATTGCAAGAAAATTGATTACTAAACAATAATAAGAAAAAGGGTTCACACCCGGTTTCGGTAATTGCCAACCTAGGGTTTCTACAAGCTTTTAGATTCAACTCAATTGCATACGATTAGCGGATTTAGTGTACCGTGACTTAGGTGCCAATAACTATCAACGCTTCGAAAAACGGACAAGAATGCACTTTGTAATCAACACAAGTAAAACCTAACCACGACAATGCATCACTACACATAACCATTTCGTAAAGTCATAATTTTTAACATCGTTCGACAATTTACGAATACGAAACAAATGTAAACTATTGTCAATGGTTTCAAAAATCAAACACAATTTGTCACAAAGTTGAAACAAAAACAATTCGAAACCCTAAATTTAACAACTACCTACACCGGGGTGAAACCAAGGTGATTAGCCGCTCATAGTTGAAGAAACGTGATCACCGGATGCTTGAGACATGGATTGGACCATCTTGAAGCTTGAATGATGGAGAAATGGTGAATGGTTAGGGCTTTGGTGAATGATGATGGTGGAAATAATGATGGTGGAAGGATTAGGGTTTGTGGATGGTTGATTGTGGAAGATGATGATGATCTCAATGATGATTCCGATGATAGGTATGGTAGAGATGGAATGGTGATGAATGGTTGGTGGTATTAGGCTCCAAGATTGAGATTCAAACTTCAAAGATAGTGTAACTCCCGAATTGAATGACTCCTAGACCAATTGAAATCATTCCCAATCACCAAATCAAGGAAATTCGCGTTTCATAAAAACACTGCCCGTCGCCGACGGGCCTGACCCCGTCGCCGACGGGTTCCCCTGATCACTTCTCCTGCCGACGGCTTATGTTACTGGATACGGGTTGTCTTGGCCGACGGGTGTTTCTAGAGCCCGCCCGGGACGGCCCTAGACCCGTCGGCGACGGCCTCTCTAACTTCATTTCTCTAATTCTTGCTCCTTGCACTCCCGGTATCCGTAACACGTCCCGGTGCTCCGGTTTTCGACCCGGTGACTCGTAAAGCTCCCGAAAAGCTCCTTAAACTCCATCAAACCTGCAAAACACATTTTTGATTAAAAGTAGGCTATCCGAAATTAAAACTTATGTAAAAACATCAAGTTATGCAATAACAAACACCGGATTTCAACCACGTATCACATCCCCACACTTGTCTTTTGCTTGCTGTCACGGCCCCCGACCCGGTTTGACCCGTTTCAGGAGCCGCGGGACAGAAATACTGCGGTATTTAATTAATTGAGTTTGACAGCGGAAGTTTTCATCAGGATCTTTTAAAATGTAAATATTTCCCGATTATTTTATTTCACAACGCGGGATAAAACTCCGGTAATTTACAATCATTTGATTTCACGGAGAAATCTTTTATTTTACAAAACATGTTTCTTTATTTTATACTGAGCCACTTCTTTGAGCTTGTAGTGCTATATGTCACTTTTCCTGGTTCATAACAGGTCACCTGAAACATGTTTGAAAAAGGTTTTGTCAGCGGGAAATACTGAGTGAATCATTCTATTTTGCATAATGATGCATAGTTATTAATTACAGCATAAGAGCGATTACAATGGCTTCTATCTTATCTTTATCTGGCTCTATGTCACAATGGTGACATGTCACAATGGTGACGATGGTCATACCACTATTTAGATCAATGAACCTAAATAGTGACGATTATCCCTGTAGGTCAATGAACCTAACAGTGATTATCCCGAGTAGGTTAATGAACCTAACTGGGAGAAAATTAGTAATGTGCACAATACCCCATTAACCAGTAATTCAAGATATCCACGACTTAGTCCCTGTAATTATAACCTTTGAAAATAATTTGAGGTATTGTAAAATAGTTGATAAAAAGAGAATGACTCACAAACTGTGAGAAAAGGAGAATGACTCACATTGCAGATTTATACGGGCAGAGTTTAGCCTACTGATTTAGCCTTTTATCCTAGATTCAATAACAAGCACACAATTCGGGGTTAGTAATCAATCCAGCATTTACGATAACTCACGAGATCAAATTCTCACAACGAACGACAAAGTGCGATACTTCATCCATCGAATTAACGACGATTCATCGAACTAACGACGAACGACAAAGTATAACCCTAATGTGGGCGGCACTTAAATATCCATTGGATATATTGATCTATCGGAAAATGAATCGTAATAGCGATTGTGCTAATACCCTGATTGCGGCGTCGATTTAGTGCCTGTGTGTGTTAATTGGAGTATACAGAAGATATCTCGGAGCATAGAACGAATTTCTTCGTCGAACATACGCAGAATTTCAAGTGCCAACCTCTGCTATTTATACACAAATTTTGGATTTGTTACGGACCGTAACAATTAATCCTTACGGTCCGTAAGGGTCTTGAAATTTGCATAGGGTGGCCACGTGTGGGACTAGCTCAGCTGAGTCGACAGTTTTCGTAAATTCCTTGTTGCCAACGTTTTAAGTGGATAATCGTCCACTAGGGTTTATCCCCCCTGAGTTTTAGGGGCCCTAATCCTGATTCTGAAATTTCTGAAAATTTTAGGGTTTGCGCAGAATCACTTTGGTGTCTCAATTAGGGTTTCCTATTGGTCAAATTAATTTAATAATTATAACTTTTGATGAGAGTTGTTACACTTGCCCTCAAGCAAATCTGTTTTTCACTTTCACGTGGGTCGAACAACGAACACACTCCCCATTCCCGAGACAAAGGTCAAGGTCTATTGTCATACAAAAGTTCAAACTCTTTACAATTTTCACAATATTTAACGGTAAAAAGAATATTATCATATGCAATGGTTATCCAAGATTAACCCGCCCATAAAACTAACAAATCATGCACATCCCTCACAATGTTCTCTCCACTCGGCTTATAATTTGGCTAATGTGTATAATGTATTAGCACTTCAAAGAATAATCGCTCAAAACCGATTAGAACACATACCCGCATAGGCTTGCAACTCAATCATTCTCCACCACCGATCACGAATACTAAGCACAAGTCATAAGGTCTTTGTAAGGGTTGTAACGGGGCTAGGCTAAGGGTAGGGAATGGAATATTTTAAAGTGGCTAAGGTGATGAAAATTCGATTTTTATTACAAAAGGCTACTCTAAACAAAACTAAACTATAAGCATCAACTACAAGGCAATCAACTTTAACCTTTTATTTCTCAAACTAAGAACATATATTTTTGTCCTTTTCTCAACAATTTTCTAACTTTTTCATGCATTTTATGATTTTCTCTCTTTTTTGTCCGTTGATAAACAAATACAACTATACAAACTTTACGCTTATAATCGAATTTTCATCACACGGGTTTAAAAGACAAATGTTTTAAGGTTATTGGCTAAAGGGTGATCAAACGAAGGGATTAGGCTCAAAATTGGCTACTAGGGGATAATTTTTGGGTAAGGATATAAAAATGGTGTAAAAGGAAAAGGTTTACCTAATGCCTTAATCATTCTCGTGCTTGTATTCGGTCTATGGTCTCGAACGTATCAAAAGGTGCAAGTTCTACAATACACGACTAATGGTCCACTCAAACAAAGAAACATGTATATGTAAATCTATGATATAAAAGTGGCTCAAAACCTCACGTATAAGGGTATGGTGTGTGATATGCATAAAATGCTAGTTCCTTAGGCGAATTATTCCCAAATAACCACCCGCTAAATACCCGTCATGCTATTACTTTGAACTTGACCATGACAAAAGACCAAATGGGTTATGCCATCCCTCGTTGACTTAGTTACTTGTGCTTTTAAGATCGCTTTTGAAACAAGAAATTTTTGAAATTTTTTTGAAATTTTCCCCCATCCCCACACTTGAGGTAAACATTGTCCTCAATGTGTAAGAACTAGAGTTTTAAAACGCACAAAGGATGTGACACGACTAACCTTCCCAAAATTTCACCCCGGAAAAATAAAATACAAAATACAATCCACTTATTACTAAGCTAAGAATCAAGGTAAAAAGGAAACGCATGCACCTGATTTTTGTCGCTTGATGCCCATATCTTCTTCTTCTCTTCATAAAAACGGTTGTCCCGCGAACACGTTGTACCTACAAATCTTAACCCTTGTGTAGAAGCATGTTTCTCACAACCATTGAAATTTGTTAGGTGATTAGTTCTACCATTTTTATGAAAGTGTTACCAAATCATGCGTTAAATTACCTTGATTTTTGTGGAAAAATAATTTACAACAATAACAATCCTAACTCACTTTCGTAGGAATCACGGTTGCATTTAGCTTATGCAACAAGCCCTTTTAAACCCCCCAATAGCTTGGGAGGACGAGAGGTCTCGTGAGGGTTATATAGTGAACACACCCACAACGTTCATTTAACTAGGCAAGAAAAATAAATAATAACGAAAAAGAAATAAAGAAAACTAAAATATACAACAACAACAATACAAAACATACCTTGCCCTCACCGCTGATATCTTTCGTTGGGATCAACTGGCGGGTTTGGCTGGTATGGATAACCAGTGAGGGCCTCAAACATCTCCTTGTAGTTATCAAGTGGGCTCGGCTCTCCTTAAGGTGGTGGCTGATAGGGTATCGGAATGAAGCTGGAGCCTACGGCCTCGGGCCAGTGAGGAGATGGATCGGATGGGCCTCGTGGAACGGGAAGGTTGGGGTAGTCGGTCCACCCCGAGTGCTCGACATAAGGAAGGCCGGCCTCATAGTCTCTTCGATGTCTCTCCTGATCATGGAGGATTTTGGCATTATTAATAGCCATTTCATTTGAGACATATAAGGCACTCCAGCGGTGGTCTTCCAATGTGTTTCGCTCGTGCCGCGCTTTTTCTTCCCTTTCTTCCCATGCCCGTCTTCGGGCCATATCTTCTTCCTGCAATTGTAACAAGCGTTCCATGTGAGATCTTTGAAGTGCTTGTTGCAATTGTTGCTCTTCCATATGTTTCTCCATCCGCTCACGATAGGATGCTTGGGAGGCCCACTGCTCTTGCGTGTAGGCCCCGTGCATCTCTTACCAGTTCTCTCTCCTCCTATTATATTCTCCGCCCTCGCCTATACATGCCGAGACATTATCATAAACCGCTTGTTGCCCGCGGTTAAAATTTCTGTACGTCAGCCCTGTCTTTGTTTCACAAAACCTGCCACATCTGCATTAATCTCCAGTGTTGCCTCATGTACCTCTGTTTTGGTCCCCGTTGACCAGAAGGCTCAGTCTCGTCTTCTTCATCAATCATTTCCTCATCTCCCTCAGCTCCTTGTTGTGCTTCTGGATTAACAAAATCATACATGTGACCCATTTTGTCGGTCAGTGATGTGCACAAAATGCAACATATAAATTACATCAATTGTGGCATAAAACTAACCCTGTTTAGTACTAATGTTGGAAAAAGTGTGTTTTTGTCTTCCTTTTTTATTTTCAGGATTAAATGAGCTCAAATTAACAAAAGAAGCAAAAAGGCAGCTAAATCTAACATAAATACAAGAAAAGGAACAAACCTGGCATCCCCAACCCCCCCGACAGCATCTTCCCAAGCAAAATCAAGAAGACAGAAGACTGAGCACGCCCCATGCTCAGTGAACACGGGGGGCGTGCCCAAGTGCCAGCATAAAAGACAAAGCTATAGAAGCTTCTATCACCCACCACGGGGGCGTGCCCAGCGGACACGGGGCCGTGGTCAACTCTAAGATTCGCAGAATCTGAGGAAATATTGATAGTACAGATATGCTTCTGCACACGAGGGCGTGCCCAGCGGACACGGGGGCGTGGTCAACTAATGCAGACAAACTGCAATTAATGAAGGAAGATAAGAGGATGGACACGGGGCCGTGCCCAATGGACACGGGGCCGTGCCCGAGCTGCTGTTCAGGCTATAAATAGGGGTGCTTGGCTCATTTGCAAACCATCCCTTGGCACACCACCTCTCTCACACTTCACCCACCACCCACCACCATCACAACACCATTATCCACCACCATCATCCATTGTCCATCATAGAGTGTGTGAGTCGTCTCGGGATCCAAGATTGATCGTAAGAGTTCTTGACAATCAAAGGCCATGTTTGCCTAAGGCTCTTACATCACTTGGTGAAGACAAGTTTCTAGTGTAATACTTATTATTTTTAATCTTTTCGCACTTTTTACTTGGTTATGTATTAATGACTTTAATAACTAGTTTCTTACGTTGAAGGTGATTCTTCCTTATCGTTTGTCCGTGGTGTCTTGGCATTATTTTACTGTCTATATAAAATAAAAGATTTTCACCATTCATATCTCCACAGTCTATATGGAGATATGTTGGCTACCTGGTCGGGGGTTAATGGAACGGTTTGGTGTGAGTATTGCCTTGTTCAGTGTATAGATCCTGCAAGGACCTAGGTCAAATTTAGTAGGACCTCCTTCAATACCCACCGGTATTGGATGGCGGGGGTCCAAACTCTTTGATCCCCTCATATGTAAGCTACTATTAATACTTTAACCCGGCTACTTAGGACTGTATCCCTGCTGACTCAGACTACTTAGCCGAGGGTAACGTCACCTTCAAAAGAGGGGCCTACCATAATATGCATTAATAACTTAATTAATTATCTTTCAATAATCCGACCCTTTAGGATTGTATCCTTGCTGACTCAAACTACTGGGTTGAGGGTAACGTCACCTTCAAAAGAGGGGCCTACTACAATAACTAAGATAATCTCGGAGCCATCAACTTCAAAAGAGGGGCCTACTACAAAAGTGCGGAAATAATCAAAGGTTACACTAAACACGAGTCGGAGCCAAGTGATTCATCTTGTCTATCTGTTTTACTTTTATTTTATTTTTCAGCATTTTAGTTAGTTTTTATTTTTCTAGTTTAAAAACATTTTTCTAAACTTTTGATTTGATTAGACGTTGAGGATAAACCGGTACTAAAAGCTCTTGTGTCCTTGGACGACCTCGGTATCTTGCCAACACTATACTACGCTCACGATGGGTGCACTTGCCCATATGTGTGTTTGGTGTTAGTAAAATATCGTGTTTTATAAATTTAAAACTTGACTAACGTGTAAAAAGGGCTTAAAATATACTTAAACTTATATAACACACCACACGCATCAAGTTTTTGGTGCCGCTGCCGGGGACACAAGGATTTTAAGAAAGCATAAAATCGACGGCCTAATCAGTTTTTCAAAACCTATTCAAAACGCGCGCACATTTTTCTGCATTTTAGTTTAGTTTTGCATTTACAGTAGGTTGAACACGGGCCGTGCTCACTGAACACGGGGCCGTGCTGCACATTTTTCATAAAACACCCAGATACAGAAACTGAACACGAGGTCGTGCACACTGAACACGCCCCGTGCTCAACGACATCATTAAATTTAATTAAAACGCCCAGATACAGATTCTATACACGGGGCCGTGTCCACTGAACACGGGGCCGTGTCCAGCCTTTGTTTCCGTTTTTATTTTTGTTTTCTGATCTCGAGACTTGGTTGTGGTCTGCTGAGTGATTCTTATGGATCAATACTCAGGAGGTTACAACTACACCTATGAGGAGGATGATTATAGGAATAATTATTGCACTAATTGTGGTGACCCGCACTCGGTTCAATATTGTAACTTATATCAACCATCCACTTCATACACCTACTATGAGGAACCCAAGTACGAGCCATCAACTTCATACACATCCTATGAAGACCAAAGGTATGAACCTCCTCCCTCATACTCATATTTTGATGAACCAAGGTATGAGCCTTCTTACTCATACTTTGAGGAACCAAGATATGAGCCACCACCTTCATATGCTTACTATGAGGAACCTTGGCGTGAACAACCCACCTCATATGAGTATTATGAAGAAAAAAATTACGACCCTTATCCATCATATACTTCCAATGAAGAACAATGGTGTGAACCATCTACTTCCTATGAGTATTATGAGGAACAAATGATCGAACAACCGGATTCAAGCTTTGAAAATCCCAATCCTTACTCTATCACCGAAGTGACCGATAGGATATTAGAACACCTTAAAACTATCGAGCACTACATAAAAGAATCTCGCGTAAGGGAAGAGGAGTCCCGCGCAAGAGAAGAATTAAATAAAGAAGAAATAGTTGAAAGTGTAAAAATGGAAGAACAAATAAGTGAAGAACCGACACATGATTTAAACAACGAAAAAGGTGAGTCCGTTAACGTTAAAATTCAAGAAGAGTCTAATTTTGAAGAAATTAATCTCTTGTCACCTTCTTTTGAAAATCATTGTTTAGTTCCCACTCATGCTAAGTTTTTAAAAGAGTTAAACACTAACACTAAAATTGACGAAACGGTAAGCATTAACTTAACTAATGATCAAACCTCGCTAATAAAAGAAGACCCATTTGAAATCAACATTACACCGGTTCCATGTTTTTTTCAAAATTCATTTATTAGTAATGTCACAATTGATAAAGATCTATGTGTTAAAATAATGCCCAACTACATTTTCGAAAAATTAAGTATTAGTGATTTTTCTCCACTTCAAATACCCATTTTTCTATCCAATCGGAAAGTAATAAAATCAATCGGTGTGGTTGAGGATGTCTTGGTTCAATCATATCAAATGGTAATCCCAACCGACTTTGTCATCCTTGATGACGCTCCTCTAGTGTTGGGACGACCCTTTGTAAAAACTCACGAAGCTTTGAAAAACCAGAAGTACAACAATCTATCTATTCAATTAGGGGCGTTTCAAAAGAGTGTCGATCTTGAGCGATCAATGAAATATCCATTCGACAATAATGACCCCCTAATTGAAGATGAAGATGAACCACCCGATACAAGTGAAAAGATTGACCACTTTGTTGAAGAAGAGGTCGCCATAGAAAAAACTTTTAAAGTTCTTGATCAAAATGAGCTACCCAATAAGGAGTCTCCTAATGACCCACCTCTTGAGCTCAAAGAACTTCCAAAAGGTTTGGAATATGCTTTTCTAGACAAAGATGGTAAATCACCTGTAATTATTTCGTCTAAGTTAAGTAGTTTAGAAAAAGAAAAATTAATTAATCTTTTGAGAAAACACAAAAATGCGATTGCTTGGAAGCTTGTAGATATTAAAGGAATAAGTCCTTCAATGTGCACGCACAAGATTTTAATGAATGATGACTACAAATCGGTAATACAACCACAACGTCGAGTGAATCCAAATGTTCAAGAAGTGGTTAAAAATGAAGTCATCAAATTACTTGACGCCGGACTTATTTATCCTATCTCCGATGGTCCTTGGGTAAGTCCCGTACAAGTAGTTCCAAAGAAAGGAGGTATGACGGTAATAACTAACGAAAAGAATGAATTAATACCAACAAGAACCGTCACAGGATGGAGAGTATGTATAGATTATAGACGATTAAATGAAGCAACGAGGAAAGATCACTTTCCTTTGCCCTTTATTGATCAAATGTTAGAAAGATTATCCGGTCATAAATTTTACTGTTTCTTGGATGGTTTTTCAGGTTACTTTCAAATCCCGATAGCACCCGAAGACCAAGAAAAGACAACCTTCACATGTCCCTATGGAACTTTTGCTTATCGACGCATGCCATTTGGTCTATGTAATGCCCCCGCAACCTTCCAACGTTGCATGGTAGCCATCTTCCATGACATGATAGAAAAGACAATGGAAGTCTTCATGGACGACTTTTCTATCTTTGGGGATTCATACGACCAATGCCTCGATAACCTTGAACGAATGCTATCCCGATGTGAGGAAACTAACCTCGCCCTTAATTGGGAAAAATGCCATTTCATGGTAACGGAGGGAATAGTACTCGGTCACAAGATCTCAAGCGAAGGAATGGAGGTTGATCGAGCCAAAATAGACACTATCTCTCGATTACCAACCCCATCCTCCGTTAGAGCTATCAGAAGTTTCCTAGGGCATGCCGGATTTTATAGGCGGTTTATCAAAGACTTTTCTAAAATCTCAAGGCCTCTAACAAAACTACTTGAAAAAGATGCCCCTTTCATCTTTGACAAAGATTGCAATCCAGCATTTCTAACCCTAAAGGAAATGCTAGTCAATGCACCTATCATGATAGCGCCTGATTGGAAATTTCCTTTCGAAATCATGTGTGATGCAAGTGACTTTGCGGTTGGAGTTGTCTTGGGATAAAGGGAAGAAAAACATTTTCACCCAATTTATTATGCTAGTAAAACACTTAACGATGCACAAGAAAATTACACAACAACTGAAAAAGAATTACTAGCTGTGGTATTTGCTTTTGATAAATTTCGTTCTTATATTGTTCTTTCTAAAACAGTAGTCTATACAGATCATGCAGCCATTCGATATCTCTTCAAAAAGCAGGACGCAAAACCACGTTTGATTCGGTGGATTTTACTCCTCCAATAATTTGATGTTGAAATCAAAGACAAAAGAGGAGCAGAAAACACCGCAGCAGATCATCTTTCACGCTTAGAAGACCCAGCTTTGGAGGCAACCAGGGACGAGCAAATCAACGAAAAATTTCCAACGGAGTCCCTAGAAATGGTGGAATACAGAGAAGAACCATGGTACGCCGACTATGCTAACTACCTAGCTAGCGGTATAGTCACAAAAGGTTGGCCACATCATTAAAGAAAGAAATTCTTTGCTAATGTGAAGCATTATTTTTGGGAAGATCCTTATATTTTCAAAATGTGTGCCGACCAACTCATTCGAAGATGCGTACATGGTAGCGAAGCACGAAGAATTCTCCGCCATTGTCATGAAGGTCCATACGGAGGACATCATGGTGCCGCTA
>JARYGA010060344.1:77891-107844 GCA_030545235.1 Helianthus tuberosus | reverse complement strand
AATCTCAATCTTGGAGCCTAATACCACCAACCATTCATCACCATTCCATCTCTACCATACCTATCATCGGAATCATCATTGAGATCATCATCATCTTCCACAATCAACCATCCACAAACCCTAATCCTTCCACCATCATTATTTCCACCATCATCATTCACCAAAGCCCTAACCATTCACCATTTCTCCATCATTCAAGCTTCAAGATGGTCCAATCCATGTCTCAAGCATCCGGTGATCACGTTTCTTCAACTATGAGCGGCTAATCACCTTGGTTTCACCCCGGTGTAGGTAGTTGTTAAATTTAGGGTTTCGAATTGTTTTTGTTTCAACTTTGTGACAAATTGTGTTTGATTTTTGAAACCATTGACAATAGTTTACATTTGTTTCGTATTCGTAAATTGTCGAACGATGTTAAAAATTATGACTTTACGAAATGGTTATGTGTAGTGATGCATTGTCGTGGTTAGGTTTTACTTGTGTTGATTACAAAGTGCATTCTTGTCCGTTTTTCGAAGCGTTGATAGTTATTGGCACCTAAGTCACGGTACACTAAATCCGCTAATCGTATGCAATTGAGTTGAATCTAAAAGCTTGTAGAAACCCTAGGTTGGCAATTACCGAAACCGGGTGTGAACCCTTTTTCTTATTATTGTTTAGTAATCAATTTTCTTGCAATCGTTAATCATTAGTTGTTAATCAATTAAATCAATTCCATTAGTTTAAATTCACATCTTTCAACAAAACAAAAAGAAAACAAATATCATAGCAAGCTTCATAATTGTGACACTTCTCTATAATTCAATCGAATCCACTCGCAAACCACATACTCTTCGTGGTTCGACCCCTTGCTACCACTAGCTATTTGTTAAGGGTAAATAGGGTTTATAAATATTATCTTTGACCGGAGCGCGACATTCCGATCAATATCCTCGTGATATCCTTTCACCATGTCTATGAGAGCATCAAGCTTGGAATGCATTGAATCTTGTGGGTCCTTGTATGCGGACAAATGGTATCCATGGTAATAATCGACATACTCCTCCCAGTAACTCGAGTAATGTGGCATCTCTTGTGCATAATTGTTGTAATCCCACTCTTGCTCATAATGGTAATCCGTATCGGGGTGGTAGTATTCTTGACGATTTGGTGGTGGTTGTGGCGGTTTAACGTATGGATAATGTGAGGATGGACCATTGAAATCTTCATAATCCGCCTTTCCATATCCGTACAGTCCACTGATGTAGTCTTCCCGATCCTTGTAAGCTTGAACCTTCTCGTAGAAAATAGAGCAACCCTGTAATAGATGCTCTCCGCTTCCGAAACACTCACAGGATCATCATCTACCCAATTCATATTGAAAGATGCTGCCTGCAAAACATGTACCTGCACAAAGAAGCTCGACCACGCAGAGTAAAATCACAAAAATACAAAAAAGAAAACTAACACTAAAATCGAACAAGTAATGAATTACTAAGCGCACTAGCTCCCCGGCAACGACGCCATTTTGACGTGACTGTGTCGTCCCGATCAGTCAAAAACCCAATTAAACCTAGGTAGCTAGGGTAAGTCGGGTATCGAATCCACGAAGAGCATGTGGTCAGTATTGCATGACCTGTTCGACCAGTTAGACTATTTACAAAAATGTACAATGTGATTATGAAGCTTGCTAATTTTTATAAATTTATTTGGTTGGAAAATGAATCGGAGTGAACCGATATTTGGTTGTTATCTAAATCAATTACTTACTAACTAAGATTGCAAAACTAAATTACTAAATTGAAAACAAGAATTGGGGAAACGGATCACACCCGGTTCGATAATTGCAAGACCTAGGGTTCCTACTTGTTTTAACTTGATTCAATTGCATTTAGTGATTAACGGATTACTATCACAAAGCTTAGGTGCCAATTGCTATCAACGTCATAGACAACAGACCGCAATGCACTTCATTACCTCGGACATGTAAATCCTAACCTACGATAAGGCATAAGTGCACAAATTCGTTTCGCAAAGTCAAATTGTATAATCATTCGACAATTCACAAATTCAATTCAAATGCACGACAATTATCAAAGGTTTCAAATACTAAACAATTTGTCACAAAAATCAAATCAAAATACAAATGCATAAACCCTAGTAATCTTACAACAATCTACACCGGGGTGAAACTGAAGAGACTAGCCGCTCATGGTTGGATGGACGCGATCACCGACCGACGAACACGAACACGGAGCCATGACCTTGAGTCTTGAGGAGTGGTTGAGGTTAGGGTTTGAAGGTGAAGAATGAAGATGATGGTGTTGGTGATGGTGGAATTGATTAGGGTTAGGGGTGATGGAGAATTGGTTTGGGTTTGGGTTTTGGTTTAGAGGTGAAGGTTAGGGATGGATTAGATGATAGGGAATGTGTTAGATGATTGTTAGACGATCCCCCAAGGTGTTTTTTATCATTCCCCACTCGTAACCCCCGAATCTTGGTTAAACAAAACATATAACCCGTCCCCAATCATTAAAAAACAAGTTTCAGCGTCTGGCATATAGAGGAGGCGTCGCCGACGGCCTTTTGGGGCGTCCCCGACGGCCTCTGGTTGTTCCCAATTCGTCTGACGGCTTAACCCGCTGCCTACGGAGGTTTTTCAGCGATGGAGGGTTCTGGATGGCGTCGCCGACGGCCATTTAAGGCGTCGCCGACGCTGCCTAGTTTTGCCGGTTTCGTCCGAAACTGTTTTCTTCATAACTTCTTTGTTATAGCTCTGTTTTACTCACCGCTTTCGCCCACGTACTCGTAATTCAGTCCTCTATCATGCCATCTTCCAATAATATTCATTTTAAATCCATTAACATTCCCCAAAACACATCCAATCTTCGTGATTAACCCGGTTTTGTTCATTTCACATCCCCGGTTGATCCCGTTCGCTCCCGGTGCTCCGTAAAACACAAATCCCATTAAAAGTAGGCTATTCGAGATTAAAAGTTAAGCAAATACATGAACTTAAACATTAATGAACACCGGTTTTCCACCACATATCATAGAACCCCACTTGGTATTAAAATCAAAATACAAACATACCACATAAACCAACCTAATAACCAGTTCTAAGACTTTAACTAAAAGTTAAAACCACTTGATGTTGATCCGCACCTAGGACTATAGGAGAAACAAGTGAATCTCATCTCTTTAGCCATCACTGTCTCTCTTTATTCCAACACCTTACAAAACAAAATTTTCAAAAAAATTACACATATTTTCCCTTTTTCATTATGACACCTTTATGGCAACATCCAATAAAATATCACACACCATTCAAGCCATGAAATTATAGCTTAGTGGTATCTTCAGGGTGGAATAACGCTTAGCGACCATTAGGTCAGGTTTTCCCAGATTTATTAGGTTTTCTCCTGAATTGATATATAAGCGTTATTCCCTACTAGAGATTGATATGATCAGGTAGTTTTGCTAGCGACACGATGACAATCCAGTGATCCGTCAATTTAAAAAAAAAAAAAGATATCACACCATTCAAATTTGTGTACAAAACATTCAAATCCGTGATCGTTCAACTTTTTATGGCCAATTTAATTTAATAATATCCATCAGTTTCTCTCTCATCTCTACAACAAGACAACAAGTACCAGAAACCAAACCAAAAACCTGCTTTCTTGTTTTCTTCAAATGCCATATGTCCATTTAACACAACCAGGGGCGGACCCATGTATAGCGGAACGGGGTCCCCGGACCCCAATCTTTTTTTAAAAAGTAGTAGAAGCGGTATATAAAATTTGCTATGGACCCCATAAAATTATTAAGTTGGACCCCATAACAATGAAAGTGAGCTTGGTGTAGTGGTAAAACCCCTTGTTTACACACAAAAGATCCTAGGTTCGATACCTGTTTGTTTCATTTTTTTGTGTTTTTTTTTTTAAACCTGAAAAATTTGAACACCGGAAAAATTGGAACCCATTGTTCCAAAATCCTGGGTCCGCCACTGAACACAACACAACTGTATACATACATACTTACATACATAAACATAAACGACACCGTTTTAATCAGTTAGAATGAAATGAGGTGTTTTCATTTTACCAACGGAGAGAGGAAACCAGACGGCGAAGACGTCGTCGTTTCGAGGTCATCCGCGAGAGTATCGTGGGCCCGGTCTCTGAGTGTAGCATCCAGCAGCGTTGATACGACTCGTCGCTCTGAGTTCGACTCTGAGTGTAGTGAGTTGGGTGACTCGGTGGGGTTTCTGGAGTTGCTGACTCAGCGGCGAGCGAATGATGTTAGGGTTTTTAAATTCTCGGAGTTGAAAGCGGCTACTAAAGGGTTTAATCGGACGCTTATGATTGGTGAAGGTGGGTTTGGTTGTGTTTATAGAGGAGTTGTTAAGGTCGCCGGTGACGGTGGCGACGGTGGTGATCGGTTTTTGGATGTTGCTATTAAGCAATTGGATCGAAATGGTTTTCAGGCATGAAGTTTTTTCCCTTTTTTTTTAATTTATATATTTGATTTTGTTTTTTTAGAATAATATTTAAGTGCTAAATAGTAAATAGTTAATGGGGTAATATATCGGATATCAGTCAAGGACGGATATTTGAAATATTGGTTATCGCGGTGGGATATATCGGTAATTTTAATATTATGCTAAATTTATATATATAGCGATTTAAGACTAACAATTCAGTATACTCTCCTACTATTAACAGATTAACCTTTTGCAACAATTGTAGCAACTAGGAACTGACTGAGACTTAAAACATTGGGTAAGGATAGTGTAAAAAGGCCTAAAGTGTGAGAAGTGTATTATAACACTATATAACACCATATAAACACCGTATAACAATATGTAACACCATATAATACCATATAACACTATGTAACACTATATATCATTATATAACAAATATAACACTATACATCTATCATAGACATGCTATCAGACAACCTATAGTGTTATATTTGTTATATAATGATATATAGTGTTACAAAGTGTTATATGGTGTTACATATTGTTATACGGTGTTTATATGGTGTTATATAGTATTATATGTAGTGTTATAATACACTTCTCACACTTTGAGCACTTTTTACAGGATCCTCTACCTTAAAACATTAACATTTGACAGTCACAACTAACAATTAACTAATTAAGACTTAAAACACTAATAGCAGCTATAAGAAGAAAGGCGAATGGTAGAACTAAGAAGAAAGGTACTCATGTCGGGAAAATCGGTGATATAGCGGTCAATATCGCTGAAATTATCGGTACCGATACCTCGGCGGGTGACCAATAACTAATATATTATATTATTGTTGGTGATATATCGGGATATTAACTACATAGGTTAAGTGATTGAAAAACGTGCGGCGCTTCGATTCGATGTGTTTTCATTTCAAAAGCCGAGGCGTGGTGCGCAGTGTGTGAGGCGTACGTATCAAGTATGAGAGGCGTTCATTACCAAAAAAAAATATTAAAATAAATTTATAGATGTATTTTAAATTGTTAACTTTTAAACACTGTAATATTAGATATTTTCATCATATATGGTCATATTTGTTCAATCGGATTTGAAAAACTCAGACCCATTGCGATTGAGGGTCTAATTTGTTAAAATATTGGTCACTGCAAACATGTCGCATAAGATTGTATCACGCATCAGTCGCATTGCATGTGCATCGCGCATTATGCGCTCCTGCTGTGCGCATTTTAGAACCAAGATCATGATTCGTCAACATTTTTCCTTTTAGGGGTGTGAATTTGCTATGCATAGGAACACATAATTTGAATATTGATTATTTATTGACTTTGTATGTAGGATCGTATATATGTATTGCATAAGTTGGATTCATATTCATCTTATGTGGTCTCTTTTTATTCATATGTTTTAGTTTTCAGGGGCATAAGGAATGGATCAACGAAGTTAACTTTCTAGGAGTGGTAAACCATCCAAATCTTGTGAAGTTAGTCGGATATTGTGCGGAAGATGATGAAAGAGGGATTCAAAGGTTGTTAGTTTATGAACTTATGAGCAATAAAAGTTTGGAGGATCATTTATTGGGTCGTGCGAAATCGCCTCTTTCTTGGATGACACGTTTACGAATTGCTGAAGGTGCGGCTCGTGGTTTGGCTTACCTACATGAAGAAATGGACTTTCAGGTTTTGTATTTTGATATCTATTATTAGCTTATTTTACTTGGTTTATCGCCAAATAATTCATGAATGATGAATTAGATAATAGTTATTGCCTATGCATGAGTAGTTTCATCTGTAGATGTACTAACAAAAGCCTTTCATGCGTTTGAGGGAATCCAAATGTTTGCAGATCTTAATGTATGATGCAAAGAGTATGTTGTCATACACATGATCCGGCCCACTAAGTCGTTTCCGTTCATTATTTATGAGATCCGTAACCCCGAATGTAAGAAAAGTAATGTCCTTTTTTAACTCGGGCCCTTTTGTCGCCGACTTGCCTTTTTCTAGTTGTTCGAAGTATGAGTCTATTAAATTTTGGTACAACGTCATATCATTTATTGCGGCTTGTTACATGATCCGATTTGTCGAGACCTATCAACCATTACTAATGAGCCATGTAACTTAAAGTTATGCCCCTTATATTGACCATGGCTATTTATATGTGTATATTAATCCACTTGCTTGAGTAGTTGAGTATCGAACCTCTTTATACAACTGTCTTTCTTGAACATAACTACTAGGCTGTTTGGCAACTTCTGAATAGGTAAGTGCTGAACCAGTAAGAGGTCTGAACCATTAAGAGCCAGTATTATGCTTAACCATTCAGAGGTAAATGTCTGACCAATTCAGATAAGAGGTTTTAACCATTCAGACTCAGTATAATGCTTAACCATTCAGACATCTGCTCGCGAAACAAACAATCTGAACCATTGCTTTAAGTGTGATACATAAACTAACTAAAAACACATTTGTATGCACAAGTGTTTATGCGGTTCTTGCGCTTCTCTACTTATTGGTTATGTATTGAATGTACCCGTATATCTATGTATGTATTGTATTCATATTTCTCCTTGCTAAACGTAGATATTTTCCTTCACATTAATATGACAATTTAGCCAAACAACTTTCAAATTTGTCAAATTTGGTAACAAGAAAATAAATATACTAATTTTGGTAACTTTTTCTTTTTATGCAGTTAATCTTTCGAGATTTTAAAACGTCAAACATTCTTCTGGATGAAGATTTTACACCGAAGCTCTCAGATTTTGGATTGGCTAGACAGGGCCCCGCTGCCGGACTGACCCATGTTTCCACAGTCGTAAGCTCATTTCTCTACACGAACCGACATTAATAACTCTAGGATGTATTTATCAGACTAACACTTTATTTATATTTCAAAGGTTGTTGGGACAGTAGGTTACGCAGCTCCAGAATACGTACAGACGGGTAGATTAACATCTAAAAGTGATGTTTGGAGCTTTGGGGTGGTCCTATACGAGCTTATCACGGGTAGGCGAGCAGTGGAACGAAACTTACCTCGAAACGAACAAAAACTTTTGGAATGGGTCAAACCTTACATTTCAGATTCAAAAAAATTCCACCTCATTATCGATCCACGCCTCGAAGGAGATTACCCGATTAAATCGGTTCATAAACTCGCACATCTAGCCAACAAATGCCTTACGAAGAATCCTAAATCCCGGCCCAAAATGAGCGAAGTGGTCGAGATGTTAGGGAACATCATTGATGATGTCATGCCACCTCAAGAGGAACCCGAAGCCCAAACCGAAACGGAAACGGAAACCCAAGCTGCGGAAGAAAATGAAGACGGTCTAGGTGAAGAGGGATGTGGGGTTAACTATGTGAGGCGGGTTTTTGAATTTAAAGAATTGGTTAGTTTGAGAAACCGATCGTGTGGGAGATTAGATTGGCGGTATTGGACACACGGGAGTCGTTGAAATAACACACGGGAGTCGTTGAAATAAGCGGTTTGGATTCGGGCCTTTGTGTTTTGTATCACATTTGTTTGTATTCTACTTCATAAAACGATGGGCAAGTTCAGGTGGTTTTTTTACTCTGAACAAGGTCTAAGATGTCTAGTTTATATGGCGGTCCAAATAGCTTGTGTCTCGCAAATATCTTGCTCGAAATTCGTTCGTTCAAATTTTAGACCGGACTGAGCTGGCTTGTTTAAGTTTCGAGTCATGGTCGGCTTGCTCTTCGGTTCATGAATATAATAATTTAATTTTAACTTTAGTTTTAGCCTAGGTTATAAAGCCCAATACTCACCAGAATTTTTCAGTGGCCCCTAAATTAACAGTTTCTTTTAGAAATATATATTTTTTTTGAACGACAAATTTGGATCACCGACGGATCATTGGAGTATAATCGTGCGACCAGTAAAACCACCCGATCATATCCATCTCCACTAGGCAATAATGCCTATACACCAATTCAGGAAAATGATCTCAATTTAGAGTTCGATGCATACGTTGAAAATTGTTTCTTCATGGCAACATTTTTTATAAATACATTTGTATATTAGATGGTAGCACCAAGGACACTTTACACTTAAATAATAAATAGGGTTTGTTCATGGCAACATTTGGTATATGTTGTTAAGAATTGGTCGACCCTTGGATAATTCAAAATAAAGTTTCAAAAAGTGAGAGGGATATCACAAAGTCAGTACCAAAAAGGCACATTTGCTAGTTAAGTGGGAGTGGGGCAACATCCAAAATTGGCCCATTATTCATAACCTACCAGCACCCATAAAACACTTTTATTTTAACTTTCTAACATCCTTATCTATATTGTACTTTGCATAAATTTAAAACTTTAGCTCAATCAAATGATAATATATTTATTAATGTATACCTCACAGGATATTATCCTTTGAATGAAAAATCAGGTTAACTAGAATTAAGCACCCCGCGTTGCGGCGGGGGCCTAAAACTATGTCAATTAACATCAATGCCACACCGCTGGTAACGACCACCGACACTGAAGTTGCGGCGTGTTAATGCGAAGAAATAAGACTGAATCATATAACATATAAAAAATAACTATGTCGATTTAGGACCCCACGCGTTGCGACAAACTTATTAAATGGAAAAAATAAACGTAAAAACGTTGAACCACACACGCACGTTGCGCCGTGTTAAATCGCAAAATAACGTAGAAAAGAATAACTAAGTTGATGTAGGATCCGACTGTTGCGGCGAACTTGCCAAAGGGGGGAAATAAACACGTTGCGACATACCTGTCAAATGTGAAAAAATAGAGCAAAAACGTTGAACCACACACGCACGTTGCGACGTATTAACTCGCAAATTTTAGAACGAAATGTAAAACGAAAAACTTATGAAAGATATATAGTATGGGGGACCAAAGTTGTAAATAAAAATGTTTTGGGTTAAATTAAAAAAGATGAAAAGTTTTGGGTTAAAAGTAAACAAATTAAGAGAATAGTCGGGATAGCTCAGTTGGTAGAGCAGAGGACTGAAAATCCTCGACCAGTTCAAATCTGGTTCCTGACACATGATTAATTTGTATGAGTCTCTATTTTTACCAATTAATTGATATGAATACGTATTTGTAAGACCCATCTTAAAAATAACAAAGTTTTATAATATTAACATGCATTTATCACCAAAATGCGGGCTTACAAAAAGTTTCTTGGGTTTAAGATCATACTTGATCAAAATATTAGAGTCATCATCCTACTAGTTAAACCTTCAAAACGAAATATTCAAAAGTTTACATATTAACTAAACAAAATAGATCAATGCGGAAGCTTTGTTTAGTGCGTTCGGTTCTTGAAAGTCGCTTGATCGCCATCCGGATTAAGTCCATCTTTACCTACGGTCAAAACCACGTAAAAGGTTAGTTTTGACTCTTTAAAATTGGTTAAATATAAATTTCATTGCTCAAATATCGAAAAAACAACAAAAATTCCAGCTATCGAGGTCGTCGCGCCACGCGACGGAGGCTGGCCAAGCCTTCGCGGCCCGCCACCGCCGTCGCGTCGCGCGACCGTGATGGTGTTTCGTCGTGGCGTGGCGCGACGCCACTTTTTGGGCAGTAAGTTCGTTAGCTGGTGCTGTATATCAGCCCAGCATCACCATTTTCATATCAAAAATTTTAAACTATCATAACTTTTGACTCGAGCGTCCGTTTTAGCCGATTCTTTTTCCTACGCGCCCGTAATTAAATTACGGACCCGTTTATCAACACAAATCATATAAAAATTCAGTTCACGAACAGTTGGCCTATGATTCGGCTCTTTGTTTATTCGACCCGTTTGTTTACAAGTCCTACAACTTGTTTTTGTTATCATCTCTTGTTTTCAAGGATTTTACCCATTCCCGGGTTTTCAAACAATAGCATTTCGCTCCCTTACCAAGAGTTTCTTACGCCTTAACAATATGCTTTGTTTTCGAGGATTTTAACATGCTCCTCTTAACAATTTGACAAGCATAACTTCTGAATTTTTAAATCCCCATACAAAGGGTTTATTTGCAACAAGTTTAGCGTGTCCGCTTCATGGCTTACGCTTAAATTATGACCACTCAACGAGTGATAGGTCAATCGCTTCGACAATTACCACTCGACATTGTTTTGACCCGTTTGGATGTCGAATGGAGGCCACCATTTCAAAGACATACCAAACTCTACATCTTACACATGTTTTGACCCGTTTTATTTGTCTAAGGCACTTTGTCACTTACGTGACTTAACGGGTTTTCCTCTTTTGCTAAATTCTAATACAACAAACTAGAATAAATAAATAACATAATGTAACGAAACCATAGGTCGCGTACCTTTAGAGCACTCCCTTCAAAAGTGTATCACCTCCGGTTTGTCCGCTTGACGATCCGGATTCTTTACCTAAAGAGTTCCATTCACAACACATTTTAGAACTCTTTTACAATCGTTAACACATAATCCATTATGAAATTCGTATCTGCGTTTTCGTTCAATCTTTAATATTTTAATCCTCATTTAGGCGTTTCATCAAACACCTAGCAGTTCAGATTTTACATAATCAATACTAAGTTCATGTCTTGTTATTTCCATTGCTATCAACTTCAATTAGGCACATCAACACATAATTTTAACATCAATATTCTGGAAATTACTTCATAAATTCAAATTTCACTAGAACAAGCATTATGATCCTAGTGTTCATCTAATTTCTACAAACCCATTGATCACCTACAATGGTGATTATAAACCCTACAAGTATGACGCAAGGTTTTTATAAGAAATCATCTAGGGTTTATCCCTAGACATCATATCACTTCTAATTTCAACTATACAACAATCATGCAGGTTCAAATTCAAAACTCATGAATTCATCGAAAATTTGAAGTGGAAGAAAATATCAAAATTTCACATACCTTACGATCCCTTCGTCGAGGTGATCACTAATATGTTTTCATATTTCGATTTAGACTTGATCTAGGCCTCCAATTTGTGAGTTTTTTTTTGTGAAAATTAGGGTTTGAAAGAAACCCCATGGTCGCCCCTTTCTTCTGTACGATCTAAACACACACTCATGTGTGTGTTTGGTGTTTTATTTACTAATTAAACTTTCATGTTTCAAGTTTTTGCTAATTTGGTCCCTCAACTTTTGTTTAACTTATAGTTTGGGTGTTTTAACCTTATTATAAGTCACTTCAAGACTCGTAACTAACTGGGTTATAAATTCCTAGTTAGTTGATTCTCGTTTGCTTAACACTTTATAATGAAAATATAGAGTTTTATATTTTTTTTGGGTGTTACAAGTCCACCCCCCCTTAAAAAGGGTTTCGTCCCCGAAACCGGATTACGTACCAAATAATGTAGGGAAGAGTCGTTGCATTTCCTCTTCGGATTCCCATGTGGTATCCGAACCCTTCCGGTGTTCCCCTTTGACCTTTACTTGGTTGATTTTTTTGTTCCTTAAGATTTTCACCTTACGATCCAGAATCGCAATCGGCTTCACCCCATAGTTAAGGCTATCATCCACCTCGATGTCATCGTAGTGGATATAAGTTGTTTCGTCCGCTAGACATTTCCGAAGATGTGACACATGGAATGTGCTATGAATTCCGCTTAATTCCTCCGGTAGTTCAAGGCGGTATGCTACCCTTCCTACTCGTTCAACAATTTTAAACGGCCCAATAAATCTTGGGCTTAATTTTCCTCTTTTTTCTGAACCGGATAATCCCCTTCCATGGGGATACCTTAAGCATGACCTTGTCGCCAACCTGAAACTCGATCGGTCTTCTCCTTTTGTCCGCATACGACTTTTGTCTATCTTGAGCTGCTTTCAGGTGTGCCCGAACCATATCAATCTTCTCATTAGTGGCTCGAACTATGTCTTTATGGGCGAGTTCACGTGGACCCACCTCATCCCAATACACTGGGGTCCGGCATCTCCTACCATAAAGCATTTCTTAAGGAGCCATCCCGATACTAGCATGGTAATTGTTATTATATGAAAATTCGACCAATGGTAGATACACATCCCAACTACCTCCGAAGTCGATAATACATGCCCGTAGCATGTCTTCCAACGTTTGTATTGTTCTTTCGCTCTGTCCATCCGTCTGAGGATGGTACGCGGTGCTAATGAACAATTTTGTCCCCATTTGCTCTTGGAATTCGCGCCAGAAGTTTGAAGTGAATCGGGTATCCCTATCGGACACGATGGATACCGGTACTCCGTGGCGTGCCACTATCTCATTAGTGTAAACCTCCGACATCTTTTCTGACGTATAAGTCTCACGTATCCGGATAAAGTGAGCATTCTTTGTTAGTCTATCAACAACCACCCATATTGCATCAAATCCGCGGTTCGTCTTTGGTAGTTTGGTTAATATGTCCACTGTAATGTGTTCCCATTTCCAAATCGGAATTTCCAACGGTTGGAGTTTACCGTATGGTTTTTGGTGCTCCGCCTTGACTTGTAGACATGTCAAGCATTTCTCCATGTATTTTACTACATCTCTTTTCATTCCAGGCCACCAATAGTTTTATTTCAAGTCGTTATACATCTTGGTCGCTCCCGGATGAATGAAATAACGGGATTTGTGAGCTTCATCAAGTAGAAGCTTTTTAACTCCACACGAGCTAGGAACCCAGATTCTACCAAAACGTGTCTTCAAACCGTTGTTGCCATCTACAAGATCTTTAAATTGGCCGACTATTCTTTCCTTCTTCCAGTTTTCCACCTTCACTGCTTCAACTTGTGCTTCTCGGATTTGTTCTAGTAAGCCCGAGGTCACAATAAGCTGCATTGATTGTACCCGTATCGGGGCATAGTCTGCCTTTCGGCTCAACGCATCCGCCACTACATTGGCCTTCCCGGGGTGGTAATGTATCTCACAATCATAGTCCTTGACCGTTTCCAACCATCGCCTCTGCCTCATGTTTAATTCCTTCTGATCGAAGAAATATTTCAAACTTCTATGGTCGGTAAAGATAGTACATTTTACCCCATATAAATAATGCCTCCATATCTTTAAGGCAAACACCACTGCTGCTAACTCAAGGTCATGAGACAGGTATTTCTTTTCATGGATCTTCAGTTGCCTCGAGGCATAGGCTATGACCTTGCCTCGTTGCATTAAAACACATCCGAGCCCCGAATGTGACGCATCCGAGTAAACCACCATGTCGTCAACTACATCCGGTAACGTCAATACCGGTGCGTGGGTTAACTTTTCTTTGAGTGTTTGGAAGGCTTTCTCTTGTTCAATGCCCCATACAAATCTTTCCTCCTTGCGAGTCAGCTTGGTTAACGGTAAGGCAATTTTGGAGAAATCTTGTATGAATCTCCGATAATATCCCGCGAGCCCTAAAAAGCTTCGGATTTCTGAAGGGTTCTTCGGAGGGTTCCATTTTGACATGCCTTCTATTTTTGACGGATCTACTAGTACCCCGTTAGCACTAATGATATGCCCGAGAAACTGCACCTCTCGTAACCAGAAAGCGCACTTTGAGAATTTTGCATACAGCTTTTCTCGTCTGAGTGTCTCTAGCACTTCTTGCAAATGATACGCATGTTCAGCTTCATTTTTCGAATACACTAAAATGTCATCGATAAATACGATTACCGACTTATCCAGCAAAGGTTTGCAAACCCGGTTCATGAGGTCCATGAAAGCCACGGGTGCATTGGTCAACCCAAAGGGCATCACGAGGAACTCGTAATGCTCGTACCGTGTATGAAAGGCCGTCTTCGGTACGTCTTCCTCCTTGACCTTTAACTAGTGATAACCCGATCTGAGGTCAATCTTTGAAAACCAACTCGCTCCTTGTAGCTGGTCAAATAAGTCATCAATTCTTGGAAGTGGGTATCGATTTTTCACCGTGAGTTTGTTTAACTCTCGGTAGTCGATACACATGCGCATACTTCCCTCTTTATTTTTCACGAATAGTACTGGTGCGCCCCACGGAGATACACTCGGTCGGATAAACCCTTTTTCGAGCAAATCCTGAATTTGAGACATCAGTTCTTGTAGCTCCGACAGCGCGAGCCGATACGGCGCCTTGGCCACAGGTTTTGCGCCCGAAATCAATTCGATTCCGAACTCTACCTCTCGTTCTGGTGGTATTCCCGGTAAATCTTCCGGGAACACATCTTCATAATCACGTACTACGGGTACGTCTCTGATTTTTAGGAACTCTTTCTCCGACTCGCTTGCGTACACCATATATGCTTTGCATCCATATTTCATAAGTCTGTGGGCCTCTAGCATTGTACATACCACGGGGTTACCCCCTTTCTCACCGTATATGGTAACATGCCTTCCGCTAGGAGACGTCAGTTTTATCTCCTTTCGAAAACATGCCACCTTTGCGTGGTATCGGGATAACCAATCCATACCCACGATCACTTGGAATTCTCCCATCGACATCGGGATCAAGTCTATTGAGTACTCTTCGTCGTCGATGTTCAATTTGCAATTTTGACATACATCATTAACGATAAAACTTTTGTTATTACATATTTCTACTTCTAAAGGCATAGGTAATTTTGTTAGAACAAATGAAGGATGTCGAATAAACCCATATGAAATAAAGTATTTATTCGCACCCGTATCGAATAATACACGTGCAGGAATCGAGTTTACAGCAAATATACCTGAAACCACTTCGGGTTCTACTTTTGCTTCCGGGCATTCCGACTTTTTGTGACCCGGTCGATAGCACTTGTAGCAAACTGTCACTTTATCCGGGCATGATGAAGCCATATGTCCCGTTTTCCGACATATGGGGCAAGGTTTATCCTTGAATCGACATTCGCCCTTATGACCCTTTCCGCGGATTTTGCAACTTGGCGACCCGCCTTTTGCGCCCGATTTCTTCGTTGTTTCATTCGTCCGTGCTTTCTTAGTAGGGCTTGGATTAACATCATGTGCCCTTCGTTCGCCCCGTTCAACTTGCTTTTTCAATTCAATCTCCCGTTCCCGAGCAACATTTATGATCTCGGTAAGGGTCTCATACATTGAAGGAGTCATAAACTCCCTATACTCGGCGCTCAACATATTGTAGTAATAATATATCTTATGTTCTTCATTTGATATCAGTTCATCACAAAACTTCATTTTATCCATGAACGTTCCCATGATTTTGTCGATGGACTCACCCTTGTGTCTAAGCTGCATGAATTCTTCTTTGATTCTGTTAATGACCGCCTTGGGACTATGATGTTTAAGAAACGGCATCTTAAATTCATCCCATGTCATAGCCTTAGCCGCTTCATTTCCAATTTCTTTCTTCTTGTTATCCCAACAGTCTTTCGCTTGACCCCTTAACTGACCCGTACCATCGGCTACGTAGTCATCTGTATCACAATGGGTCCTTTCAAACACTCCCTCGCTTTCGCTTAGCCATCGTTGGCATACTATCGGGTCAACCTCTCCATTATAAACTGGCGGTTTGCACGCCATGAACTCTTTGTATGAACAAGGCTTTCGTCCTCCGGACTTTTCCTTCGCTAAATTGGCACTATCTTCCAATTTCTTGATTCTCTCATCCACCGCTGATAGTACCGTGTTTTGAATCTTATCGATGAAACTGGACAAACTATTTTCGATTGCCTTTCCAACCTCCTCGGCAATCACTTCTCTCATTTGCTCGGTGACTCTCGGCACCACATCATCGTTACATTCATCCGTCATCTTTAAAACTGAAATGTTTACATCAACAGTTAAACATTTCATTTATAACATATGATTTACTTGCTTCGGTTTAATCAAGTCCGTAACTTGCTTTAACCGTTCTTGTTTAATGCACTTCCCGTGTTTGAGTGTGTTAACACTCTTTCCGTGCATATCAATTCATGTTTCCTTTCTATATTTACTAAGTCTACTTAAAACAATTAACTCTTACTGGATGCTTGATCAAGCTTGAACCGAACACACTTTATTAACAACCTGACGCTCTGATTACCAACTTGTAAGACTCATTTTAAAAATAACAAAGTTTTATAATATTAACATGCATTTATCACCAAAATGCGGGCTTACAAAAAGTTTCTTGGGTTTAAGATCATACTTGATCAAAATATTAGAGTCATCATCCTACTAGTTAAACCTTCAAAACGAAATATTCAAAAGTTTACATATTAACCAAACAAAATAGATCAATGCGGAAGCTTTGTTTAGTGCGTTCGGTTCTTGAAAGTCGCTTGATCGCCATCCGGATTAAGTCCATCTTCACCTACGGTCAAAACCACGTAAAAGGTTAGTTTTGACTCTTTAAAATCGGTTAAATATAAATTTCATTGCTCAAATATCGAAAAACAACAAAAATTCCAGCTATCGAGGTCGTCGCGCCACGCGACGGAGGCTGGCCAAGCCTTCGCGGCCCGCCACCGTCGTCGCGTTTCTCGCGAACGTGATGGTGTTTCATCGTGGCGTGGCGCGACGCCACTTTTTGGGCAGTAAGTTCGTTAGCTGGTGCTGTATATCAGCCCAGCATCACCATTTTCATATCAAAATTTTTAAACTATCATAACTTTTGACTCGAGCGTCCGTTTTAGCCGATTCTTTTTCCTACGCGCCCGTAATTAAATTACGGACCCATTTATCAACACAAATCACATAAAAATTCAGTTCACGAACAGTTGGCCTATGATTCGGCTCTTTGTTTATTCGACCCTGAAGAAACACTAGATAAATGACCGGAATCAAATTATCTAGGGGGTTTGGATCTGCATAAAGGGGGGTAGTTCTCTCTCGTTTGATTCGATTGCACTGATCTTCTTCTCCGGTGAACACTGCAAAACAGAACACCGTTAGCCTCGTCAAGGGGAGAAGGGGGTTCTCTCCTTGACCCGACTCCGGCGTGAGAATAAGTAGGTGTTTATGAAGAAGAAGAAGAAGAAGAAGAAGAAGAAGAAGTATTGACGAAGTGTGTGTAACTTGAAGTTTCATACCTGATTTATCCTCATATTTATAGCCGAGAGTTTGGGCGGGAAAACTCGTTGGTGAAATATTGACGGAAGATGCTAACCCCGTAAGCGGTTACATTTCCTTCCGTTAATCTCCTTGATCCGATGTGAGTGCACACGGATCGCTGTTTGGATCTATGGTTAGGGAATTGCCACGTGGAAAGTGGGCAAGTGGAGGTTTCTCCTCCATTTCCATGCTATCGTCGTGATTTCATGGAGTGTTGGGATAACGACACGTGTACCAGACGGTTATAACCGTCTGGTGGTGCACGATTGGTTTCTTCTAGAAGGTTGCTGCTGTAATCCAGTGTGACTTCTTTACCATGTGGAACCAGTTGGGTAAATAATATCCAAGTCTGGGTATATTTAAGCGGGAGTATCTGAATTAGGATTTTTATCCCTTGTTCGTTATGGAGAAAGCGCAAGGGTTTATTAACTTCCTTTTGGCGTGCAGGTGTTGGCTGCTATTTTTTTCTTAAGCTTCTCTTTGTGAGACCAGTGCGCGGTCACGCAAGGTCAAAAGAGGGTTAAAAAGATAAGGTTGTGGCACGGTCCCAAGTATCTGTTACGAGGTTTTTAGGACCTTACCCCCCTAGTCTAGTGTTGCTCTTATGCAAATAAGTGGAGCACTGGACTATTATGAGGGAAATGCTTTTTGGTGCGACAGTAGGGAATCTTCTATAAGAAGATTTACTTTGCTTATTATGGTGATTTGAAAGCCTTTGACTTTTGGTAAGATGAACAGTTTGCGAGAAAAGATTTTCATCCCTTTGTTTATTCTGAACTGTTGTAATCTGGGGCGAAGAAGTTGTGTAATTATGAGTTTGACGATGGCTGACGTCATTTCTCATAATTTGTGCTGACTCTTCGTCTTCTAGCTTGACTGTAGTTCTTGGGAATTCGTGTGGACCATGTCAGGGGGTTTTAAATGGGATGTGATACTTGCAGTGGCAGCGCCGTTGAGACAGCAGTTGATTTGATACTTAATCATTATGACTCTTATCTTGATGGTATTCTCTTCCTATATATTTACTTTGAGTGTGGTATTCTCTTCCTATATATTTACTTTGAGTGTGGTATTCTCTTCCTAATTTTGGAAAAAATATGGAAAATAGGAGACCGATTCGGTGGAGAAGACTCTCTAGCGTTTTGAAGGTGCTTGACGCTGCTGATGGCTTACTGCTGCTTTCCAATCCGGTGACTGGTCCTGCTGTTAGGGACGAAGATGTTGAGAAGGCAAATCGTCGAGATGTTTCCGAGGATCGGATCCGCCTTCGTCTTGCAGACGATAATAATGGTGGGGTTACTCAGTTTTCGGCCCACCTGGTGAGCCGGTCCTTTCCGGTTGGTCGGAGAGGGAATTCGTCGGTTGTTTATCAACGACGTCCTCGTGTTGCCCTTCCAGCTGAAGTTCCGGCTGGTGTTGCCGATAATGATGAAGAGGGTGTTAACCCGTGGATTGTTGACCCTCATCCCTTATCTGAGTATGGTGAGGTTCTCCATACTCCATATAGGGTGTGTAACACCCCGAAAATAAAAACCCATACCTCGAAATTTTAAAGAATTAATAAATAAGAAATTACTAACTAGGAACATAACCTAGTTAAGTCCAAGTCTTGAAATAATGCATGATATGGCTAAAACACATTAACTTAAGAACAAAACAAAGTTGGGGGACTAAACTTGACAAATTAGAAAAGTTGGTTACTAATAGTAACAAAACCAAACCAAACACACCAAAATTGGTGTGTCTGGTCGATCAAGAGAAGAGGGGCGACAAGGGGGTTCTCCAAACCCTAGCTTCACACCAAAATCCTTTAAATTGAAGCCCCAAATCTGTCCCAAATCAAGTTCTAAACACGAATTAGTGATCCCCTCGTAGTGAGAATCATAAGGTATGTAAAAATTCGTGTTAAATCCTTGTTCGAAATTCTCATGATTTTGGAAATCTGAAATTAGATGCTTGCATGTCTGTTACTTGGTTAGATTGAAGTTGAATAGGTGTTTAGAAGTACAACCTAGTTAACTATTTGAGAAATCATGCCCAAATTCAGGGAATTCTATGAATCCATGGAAGCTAGGTTATGGGTTTTGTTAGATGATGATGATGACTAGGATTTGAATGATAATTCTAGTATAAATTTCATCATAGGAGGTAATTCCTGTGATATTGATGCTAAAATGTGTGCAAGGTTTACTAATTAAAATGAAATTTGAGGTTTTATTTGCAAGTCATGAACTTGGAGATGATGGTAGGAAAATCTGACCCGTTAGGTGTTTGTAGAAATGCCTAAGTGAGGATGTTGATGTTAAATTTGATGAGAACGCAGATTTGATCATGTTTCATAATGATATGAATATGGTCATGGGAAAGAGTTCTAAACATGTTGTAAAAACTGAATTTTCTAGGCAAGGAGTCCGGATCATCAAGCGGACAAGCCGAAGGGAATCCACGGGGGAAAGGCGTGCTCTAAAGGTACGAATTTACCATTCGTTACATTATGAATTAATTAATAGTATTATGTTGTAGTCTCGAAAACATGGTAAACAATATAGTTCAATATATCACGGAAGTGACCTTCGTCTTAGTCAAGCGAGACGGGTCAAGACAATGGTTAGAAAATTTGACGTATGTATTACATTATTGATGATTGACTTTTGGTATCTAAACGGGTCAAATAATCGAGTAAGACATAAATTACACTCCGGAATATTTTGGATTGTGCTATGATAGTTGACAAATATTTATCACATCATTAGAACATTAGAATTGATGAATAGGTTGATTTAAGGTGAATTACAAGATTTGGTTCGTGGGACATGAACAAAACAAACAAGACCTGAAATTCCCAGGTACCACCGTAAATTACGGTATTACCGTAAATTACGGTGAAGGTTATACTTGTTACGGTATAGACCTACTGATTTACGGTGATCATTTGAAATCCAAGACTCACCGTAAATTACGGTGATACCGTAATTTACGGTGGACCCAGATTAAACTTTTATATTTTGTTATTTCAACTTTCATGTTAAATTCTTGGAACTATATCACATAATAACATCAAAACTAACGTTTTAGATGGTTTGATCATAGGTAAATTGGTGAAGCTTACGGATGGTGATCAAGTGATAAAGTGAAGAACCGAACACTCTATTTTGAAGCTTCCGCAATGTCTTAGATCTTTTGTAGTCTTTAAATATGGGTTGTAACATATATCAAACAAATTTTTGAAATGATGTAACTTAGTCACTAGTTGATTAGGTTCTTGAATACTTATGAACTTTGCTAATGATAAGTCATGTGCTTTATTTTATATAAAAATATAAAATATCAAGGGTATAAATCTAGGGTGTTACAAGTTGGTAATCAGAGCTCATGGTTGTCAATAAGTGTTCGGTTCAAGCTTGATCGATCGTCCGGTAAGAATTAACTTGTTTTGTTAATAAATTAAGTACTACGTATAAAATGAGAAATGGACAATATGCATGAAAAGAGTGTGTAAGCTCACTCAAAAAAAAAGCAAGAAATGCATGAAACATGAATTATCAAATCAAGTTACGGACTTGATTAAATAGAAACATGAATTATCAAATCAAGTTACGGACTTGATTAAATAGAAACATGAATTATCAAATCAAGTTACGGACTTGATTAAATAGAAACATGAATTATCAAATCAAGTTACGGACTTGATTAAATAGAAACATGAATTATCAAATCAAGTTACGGACTTGATTAAATAGAAACATGAATTATCAAATCAAGTTACGAACTTGATTAAATCAAAACAAGTAAAGCATGTGTTACAAATAGAATGTTTAACAATCTATGTAAACATTTCAGAAATCGAGATGGCTGATGGAGGCAATGATAATGCGGGGCCAAGAGTCACCGAACAAGTGAGGGAAGTGATTGCCGAAGAGGTTGGAAAGGCGATCGAAAACAGTTTGTCGGACTTTATTGATAAAATCCAAGACACGGTTTTATCAATAGTAGAAGATAGAATCAAGAAACTGGAAGACGAGTCAAATGTAGTAAAGGAAAAGCGTGGAGGACGAAAGCCTTGTTCATACAAGGAATTCATGGCTTGTAAACCACCAGTATACAATGGGGAGGTTGACCCGATAGTGTGCCAACGATGGCTAAGTGACATCGAAGGGGTATTCGAGAGAACCCATTGTGACGAAGAAGACTACGTAGCCTTTGGTACGGGTCAACTAAGGAGTCAAGCGAAAGATTGGTGGGATAACAAAAAGAAGGAGATTGGAAGCGAAGCGGCTAAGGCCATGACTTGGGAGGAGTTTAAGACGCCGTTTCTTAAACACCATAGTCCCAAGGCGGTCGTAAATAAAATCAAGGAAGAGTTCATGCAACTCAGACACAAAGGTGAATCCATAGACAAGATCACGGGGATGTTTATGGACAAGATGAAGTTCTGTGACGAATTGATAACGAATGAAGAGCAAAAGGTCTATTATTACCATAACATGCTAAGCGCGGAATATAGAGAGTTCATAACCCCTTCGAAGTACGAGACCCTTACCGAGATTGTCAATGCTGCTCGGGAAAGGGAGATTGAATTGAAAAAGAGCATAGAACGGGGTGAACGAAGGGCACTAGATGTGAATCCAAGCCCTACCAAGAAAGCAAGAACGAATGAATCCGCAAAGAGATCAGATGCTAAAGGTAGCACATCAGGTTGCAAAATTTGTGGGAAGAATCATAAGGGAGAATGTCGTTACAAGGATAAGCCTTGTCCCATATGCAAGAAAAAGGGACATATGGCTATGTCATGCCCGGAGAAGGTGACGGTTTGTTACAATTGTTATCGAACGGGTCACAAAAAGTCGGAATGCCCGGAACTGGTTGGAAGGAAAGATGGGCAAGAAGCGAAAGATGAAGCCCCGAAAGCAAAGGCAAGATCTTTCCAACTAACTGCCGCAGAAGCGAAGATTGAACCTGACGTGGTCTCAGGTATATTTGCTGTAAATTCAATTCCCGCACACGTGTTATTTGATACGGGTGCGAATAAATCCTTTGTTTCATATGGGTTTATTCGACATCCTTCCTTTATTCTAACAAAATTACCTGTGCCCTTAGAAGTAGAGATAGGTAATAACAAAAGCTTTATTGTTTGTGATGTATGTGAAAATTGTAAACTGAGCATCGACGATGAAGAATATTTGATAAATCTAATCCCAATGTCGATGGGAGAATTCCAAGTAGTCGTGGGGATGGATTGGCTATCTCAATACCATGCAAAGGTCGTGTGTTTTCGCAAAGAGATAAAACTAACATCTCCGAGCGGAAAACACGTCACCATTTATGGCGAAAAACGAGGCAACCCCATAGTATGTTCGATGTTGAAAGCTCACAAGCTCATGAAGCGAGGATGCAAAGCATTCATAATTTATGCAAATGAGACCGAGAAAGAATCACGGAAGATCGAGGAAGTACCGGTAGTACGAGATTATGAAGATGTTTTTCCGGAAGATTTACCGGGGATACCGCCTGAACGGGAAGTAGAGTTCGGAATCGAATTGATTCCGGGCGCGAAACCTGTAGCAAAAGCCCCGTACCGACTTGCACCGTCGGAACTACAAGAGTTGATGTCCCAAATTCAAGATTTGCTTGATAAAGGATTCATAAGGCCGAGTGTGTCTCCTTGGGGCGCACCGGTGTTGTTTGTGAGAAAGAAGGACGGAAGTATGCGCATGTGTATCGATTATCGGGAGTTAAACAAACTCACGATAAAGAACCGATACCCGCTCCCGAGGATAGACGACTTATTCGACCAACTACAAGGCGCAAGTTGGTTCTCAAAAATTGACCTTAGGTCGGGGTATCACCAACTAAAGGTCAAAGAAGAGGATGTGCCGAAGACGGCTTTCCGCACAAGATACGGACATTACGAATTTCTCGTGATGTCATTTGGGCTAACAAATGCGCCCGCGGCTTTCATGGACCTCATGAACCGGGTTTGCAAGCCAATGTTGGATAAGTCAGTCATCGTGTTTATCGATGATATCTTGGTGTATTCAAAGAGTGAAGCCGATCACGCACGCCACTTGCAAGAAGTGTTAGAGACACTTAGACGAGAGAAGCTTTATGCAAAATTTTCTAAATGTGCCTTTTGGTTACGAGAGGTACAATTTCTCGGTCATGTCATAAGTGCCGATGGAGTTTTGGTCGATCCGTCAAAGATAGAGGCGGTGTCAAAATGGAACCCTCCGAAGAACCCTTCGGAAATTAGAAGCTTTTTGGGGCTTGCTGGATATTATAGGAGATTCATTCAAGATTTCTCCAAAATTGCATCGCCGCTAACAAAGCTAACCCAAAAGAAAGCAAAGTTTGATTGGGGAGTCGATCAAGAAAAAGTGTTTCGGACGCTAAAAGAAAGGCTAACTCAAGCTCCGGTACTGACATTGCCGGACGGAGTCGAAGACATGGTGGTCTATTCGGATGCTTCGTTATCGGGGCTCGGTTGCGTGTTGATGCAACGGGGCAAGGTGATAGCCTATGCCTCGAGACAATTGAAGATGCACGAGAAGAAATACCCCACGCACGATCTCGAATTGGCAGCGGTAGTGTTTGCATTAAAAATATGGAGACATTACTTGTATGGGGTAAAGTGCACCATATTCACCGATCACAAAAGTTTGAAATACTTCTTCGATCAGAAGGAGTTGAATATGCGGCAGAGGCGATGGCTAGAGACGGTGAAGGACTACGACTGTGAGATACGTTTTCACCCCGGAAAAGCAAACGTGGTAGCTGACGCTCTAAGTCGAAAGGCGGACTATGTCCCAATACGAGTGAGGTTAATGCAACTCGTGGTGACCTCGGGTATACTTGAACGAATTCGAGAGGCGCAGTTAGAAGCAGTGAAAGAAGAAAATTGGAAGAAGGAAAGGATAATCGGTCAGTTGAAAGACTTGTCGGATGGGAATCACGGGTTAAAGACTCGATCCGGAAGGATATGGGTCCCACATACCTGTGGAGTAAAGGCGCTTCTACTTGATGAAGCTCATAAATCCCGTTATTCAATTCATCCGGGTGCGACCAAGATGTACAATGATTTGAAACAAAACTATTGGTGGCCCGGAATGAAGAGGGATGTGGCGAAGTATGTGGAAAAATGCCTGACATGTTTACAAGTCAAGGCGGAGCATCAGAAACCCTATGGCAAACTCCAACCGTTGGAAATTCCGGTTTGGAAATGGGAACATATTACAATGGACCTGTTAACCAAACTGCCTAGGACAAATCGTGGTTATGATGCCATATGGGTGGTGGTGGATAGATTGACGAAAAGTGCTCACTTCATTCCGATTCGTGAGACTTATACGTCGGAAAAGATGTCAGAAGTCTATACCAATGAAATCATAGCACGTCATGGAGTGCCGGTGTCCATCGTGTCCGATAGGGATACCCGGTTTACCTCGAAATTCTGGCGTGAATTCCAAGAACAAATGGGGACCAAGTTGTACATTAGCACTGCGTACCATCCCCAAACGGATGGACAAAGTGAGAGAACGATACAAATATTGGGAGATATGCTACGGGCATGTATAATCGACTTTGGAGGCAGTTGGGATGTTCACCTATCGTTAGTCGAGTTTTCGTACAACAACAGTTACCAATCTAGTATTAAAATGGCACCATACGAACTGCTTTACGGTTGAAAGTGTCGAACCCCGGTTTGTTGGGGTGAAGTGGGTCCACGTGAACTTGCCCACCAAGACATAGTACGAGCCACGAACGAAAAGATTGATAAAGTTCGGGCACACTTGAAAGCGGCTCAAGACAGGCAAAAGGCGTATGTTGACAAAAGGAAAAGGCCAATTGAATTTCAAGTCGGTGACATGGTCATGCTAAAAGTGTCCCCATGGAAAGGTGTTATAAGATTTAGAAAGAAGGGGAAGTTAAGCCCAAGGTTTATCGGGCCATTTAAAATCATCGGAAGAGTTGGCAAGGTAGCTTACCGTCTTGAACTACCGGAGGAGCTGAGTGGGATCCATGGCACGTTTCATGTATCGCAATTAAGAAAGTGCCTAGCAGACGAAACGACATATATCCATTACGACGATATCGAAGTGGATAATAGTCTAAATTATGTGGTGAGACCGGTTGAAATTTTAGACAGAAAGGTCAAACGTTTACGAAATAAACGAATTGATCAAGTCAAAGTCAAATGGGAGCATAGGAAAGGATCGGACACTACATGGGAGTCCGAAGAGGAGATACAACGGCTATACCCTTTCTTATTCGGTACGTAATTCGGTTTCGGGGACGAAACCCTTTTTAAGGGGGGTGGACTTGTAACACCCCGAAAATAAAAACCCATACCTCGAAATTTTAAAGAATTAATAAATAAGAAATTACTAACTAGGAACATAACCTAGTTAAGTCCAAGTCTTGAAATAATGCATGATATGGCTAAAACACATTAACTTAAGAACAAAACAAAGTTGGGGGACTAAACTTGACAAATTAGAAAAGTTGGTTACTAATAGTAACAAAACCAAACCAAACACACCAAAATTGGTGTGTCTGGTCGATCAAGAGAAGAGGGGCGACAAGGGGGTTCTCCAAACCCTAGCTTCACACCAAAATCCTTTAAATTGAAGCCCCAAATCTGTCCCAAATCAAGTTCTAAACACGAATTAGTGATCCCCTCGTAGTGAGAATCATAAGGTATGTAAAAATTCGTGTTAAATCCTTGTTCGAAATTCTCATGATTTTGGAAATCTGAAATTAGATGCTTGCATGTCTGTTACTTGGTTAGATTGAAGTTGAATAGGTGTTTAGAAGTACAACCTAGTTAACTATTTGAGAAATCATGCCCAAATTCAGGGAATTCTATGAATCCATGGAAGCTAGGTTATGGGTTTTGTTAGATGATGATGATGACTAGGATTTGAATGATAATTCTAGTATAAATTTCATCATAGGAGGTAATTCCTGTGATATTGATGCTAAAATGTGTGCAAGGTTTACTAATTAAAATGAAATTTGAGGTTTTATTTGCAAGTCATGAACTTGGAGATGATGGTAGGAAAATCTGACCCGTTAGGTGTTTGTAGAAATGCCTAAGTGAGGATGTTGATGTTAAATTTGATGAGAACGCAGATTTGATCATGTTTCATAATGATATGAATATGGTCATGGGAAAGAGTTCTAAACATGTTGTAAAAACTGAATTTTCTAGGCAAGGAGTCCGGATCATCAAGCGGACAAGCCGAAGGGAATCCACGGGGGAAAGGCGTGCTCTAAAGGTACGAATTTACCATTCGTTACATTATGAATTAATTAATAGTATTATGTTGTAGTCTCGAAAACATGGTAAACAATATAGTTCAATATATCACGGAAGTGACCTTCGTCTTAGTCAAGCGAGACGGGTCAAGACAATGGTTAGAAAATTTGACGTATGTATTACATTATTGATGATTGACTTTTGGTATCTAAACGGGTCAAATAATCGAGTAAGACATAAATTACACTCCGGAATATTTTGGATTGTGCTATGATAGTTGACAAATATTTATCACATCATTAGAACATTAGAATTGATGAATAGGTTGATTTAAGGTGAATTACAAGATTTGGTTCGTGGGACATGAACAAAACAAACAAGACCTGAAATTCCCAGGTACCACCGTAAATTACGGTATTACCGTAAATTACGGTGAAGGTTATACTTGTTACGGTATAGACCTACTGATTTACGGTGATCATTTGAAATCCAAGACTCACCGTAAATTACGGTGATACCGTAATTTACGGTGGACCCAGATTAAACTTTTATATTTTGTTATTTCAACTTTCATGTTAAATTCTTGGAACTATATCACATAATAACATCAAAACTAACGTTTTAGATGGTTTGATCATAGGTAAATTGGTGAAGCTTACGGATGGTGATCAAGTGATAAAGTGAAGAACCGAACACTCTATTTTGAAGCTTCCGCAATGTCTTAGATCTTTTGTAGTCTTTAAATATGGGTTGTAACATATATCAAACAAATTTTTGAAATGATGTAACTTAGTCACTAGTTGATTAGGTTCTTGAATACTTATGAACTTTGCTAATGATAAGTCATGTGCTTTATTTTATATAAAAATATAAAATATCAAGGGTATAAATCTAGGGTGTTACAGGGTGTTGGATCAGCTTTCCTAGTTTGTGCACTTTGTAACTAGTACTTTTTCTTTTTCTTTTTGAAGAAACACTGCTGTGTTCTTTGTAAATGGTTTGTCCAGAGTGCTTGTTGCACTTAACGATATTTTTGTTGATGCACTGCTATGCATGTCTGTTTTGGTGGTTTATAAGTTATGTTTGAATTACAATATGTTGCATATGCTTAATTGCTTTTGAATGGGTAAAGCGAATGAGAATGATATTGTGCTTATGTGTGAACGTTTGTCTAAAAATGCGCGCAGGATTGTGCTGTTTTAGACTGCTCATGAGGCGCACAATGTATACCATGTTGTTTTCGCGTAAACCAAAAGAATTATATGCAATTTGTAATAAAAAATAACATCTGTAAGGATAGCTTTTTTGCATTAATAGGGTGTAGAACCAATAACACAAAGTAGAAAAATACATTGCTTGTATAGTTTCGTATTTGTGGAATGGTTTGGCTTATATATAACACCTGCGCAGTTGCTGCGCGTTCCAGGTGCGAGGAACTAGTGTCCCATCGATTCTTTTCAGGGTGTACGCTCCTTTGCCCAGGACTACATTGATGATGTATGGTCCTTCCCATTTTGGCGCTAATTTTCCTGGTTTTTCCGCGTTAGAAGCTTCATTGTCGCGTAAGACAACGTCTCCAGGGAGGAAAGTACATACGCGTACGCGCGCGTTGTAATATTTTTCGAGTTTGGATTTATACCTTGCCTCTGTGATGGCGGAATTCTCGCGCCTTTCTTCGAGAAGGTCTAAATCCAGCCTTCGTTCTTATTCGTTGTTTTGCTTCTTCATGGCAAGCATGCGCGGTGATGGGAGGCCAATTTCGGCTGGAATTACCGCCTCAGATCCGTAGACAAGACTGAATGGGGTTTCTCCCGTGCTAGTCTTTGGTATGGTACGATGGGCCCATAAGATGCTGGGGAGTTCATCGACCCATCCTCTGCGCGCTCTCCCGAGTCACGCTTTGATGTCGTCGACTATCTGCTTGTTGATACTTTCGACTTGGCCATTTGCTTGTGGGTGCACCATAGAGGCAAAGTTGTGCTCGATCTTCATTTCTTTGAACCATTTATGAAGATCTTCTGAGGCAAAGTTGGTGCCGTTGTCGGAGATGATGCACAACGGTAATCCGAATCTGCAAATAATATGTTCCCATATAAATTTGCGAATTACCATTGCTGTTGTTGAGGCTAGTGCCTTGGCTTCGACCCACTTTGTGAAATAGTCGACTGCTACGATGATGAATTTCACTGCGCCTGGTGCGTCAGGGAATGGACCAACAAGATCGATGCCCCATTGTTGGAAAGGCCAGGCGGATGTGACCGGTACGAGCGGATTCTTTGGTCGGAGTGTTTTTGGTGCGTGGCGCTGACAGGCTGTGCATTTCCGTAGTAATTCTGCTGCGTCCACGTGCATTCCCGGCCAATAGTAGCCCGCATTCATTATTTTCGCCACTACCATGCGCGGTCCAGCGTGTATCCCGCATAGACCTTCATGGATTTCCCTGACCAAATATTGTGCGTCTGTTTTGTCGACACAACGCAGTAGCGGTCCCATGAGTGACTTTCGGTACAGAATCCCATCCGCCATTTCATAGTTTACTGCTTTGTTCTAGATTTTTCTAGCTTCTGCCTTTCCTTCCGGAAGTTTCCCATGTTGTAAATATAAGATGATCGGGGACATCCAGGATGGATTGCCGATTTCTATGACGTTTACTTGTTTGAGAGGGACGGAAGGATTGGACAATACCTCGATGCGCACTTCTTTTGCTAAGTGTTTGAAGCTGGTGGCGGCTAATTTGCTCAGTGCATCCGCGTGTTTATTTTCGCTTATGTTTATATGATTGACTTTTAATGTTTGGAATTGGCTGATTAACATCCGCGCTTGTTCCAGGTATAATGTCATAGCCTCTCCTTTTGCATCATAGTGCCCATTAACTTGCCCGGCCACTAGTTTTGAATCAACGTTAGCTTCGAGGTTCCTCGCCCCTATTTTAAGCGCTAAGCGAAGGCCTGCTAAGAACGCTTCATATTCTGCTTCGTTGTTCGTGCTTCGGAAATCTAGGCGTATAGCATACGTAAGCTCTTGGTCATCTGGGCTAACCAATCGGAGGCCTGCGCCTGCTCCATCATCATTAGAGGCTCCATCTGTGTGCAGAGTCCAGACCCTATCGTCGAAAACAGGAACAGGGTTCTGAATTGCCTCGCATTCTTGGACTTTGGCGATGAGAACCTCTGTGGCAAAATCTGCTAGAACTTGACCCTTGATTGCTGGTCGCGGCCTGTATAGGATATTGTATCCTCCTAGCTCAATAGCCCACTTGGCCAATCT
>JARYGA010060344.1:0-77691 GCA_030545235.1 Helianthus tuberosus | reverse complement strand
ACTTCCGCTGTCAAACTCAATTAATTAAATACCGCAGTATTTCTGTCCCGCGGCTCCTGAAACGGGTCAAACCGGGTCGGGGGCCGTGACAGCAAGCAAAAGACAAGTGTGGGGATGTGATACGTGGTTGAAATCCGGTGTTTGTTATTGCATAACTTGATGTTTTTACATAAGTTTTAATTTCGGATAGCCTACTTTTAATCAAAAATGTGTTTTGCAGGTTTGATGGAGTTTAAGGAGCTTTTCGGGAGCTTTACGAGTCACCGGGTCGAAAACCGGAGCACCGGGACGTGTTACGGATACCGGGAGTGCAAGGAGCAAGAATTAGAGAAATGAAGTTAGAGAGGCCGTCGCCGACGGGTCTAGGGCCGTCCCGGGCGGGCTCTAGAAACACCCGTCGGCCAAGACAACCCGTATCCAGTAACATAAGCCGTCGGCAGGAGAAGTGATCAGGGGAACCCGTCGGCGACGGGGTCAGGCCCGTCGGCGACGGGCAGTGTTTTTATGAAACGCGAATTTCCTTGATTTGGTGATTGGGAATGATTTCAATTGGTCTAGGAGTCATTCAATTCGGGAGTTACACTATCTTTGAAGTTTGAATCTCAATCTTGGAGCCTAATACCACCAACCATTCATCACCATTCCATCTCTACCATACCTATCATCGGAATCATCATTGAGATCATCATCATCTTCCACAATCAACCATCCACAAACCCTAATCCTTCCACCATCATTATTTCCACCATCATCATTCACCAAAGCCCTAACCATTCACCATTTCTCCATCATTCAAGCTTCAAGATGGTCCAATCCATGTCTCAAGCATCCGGTGATCACGTTTCTTCAACTATGAGCGGCTAATCACCTTGGTTTCACCCCGGTGTAGGTAGTTGTTAAATTTAGGGTTTCGAATTGTTTTTGTTTCAACTTTGTGACAAATTGTGTTTGATTTTTGAAACCATTGACAATAGTTTACATTTGTTTCGTATTCGTAAATTGTCGAACGATGTTAAAAATTATGACTTTACGAAATGGTTATGTGTAGTGATGCATTGTCGTGGTTAGGTTTTACTTGTGTTGATTACAAAGTGCATTCTTGTCCGTTTTTCGAAGCGTTGATAGTTATTGGCACCTAAGTCACGGTACACTAAATCCGCTAATCGTATGCAATTGAGTTGAATCTAAAAGCTTGTAGAAACCCTAGGTTGGCAATTACCGAAACCGGGTGTGAACCCTTTTTCTTATTATTGTTTAGTAATCAATTTTCTTGCAATCGTTAATCATTAGTTGTTAATCAATTAAATCAATTCCATTAGTTTAAATTCACATCTTTCAACAAAACAAAAAGAAAACAAATATCATAGCAAGCTTCATAATTGTGACACTTCTCTATAATTCAATCGAATCCACTCGCAAACCACATACTCTTCGTGGTTCGACCCCTTGCTACCACTAGCTATTTGTTAAGGGTAAATAGGGTTTATAAATATTATCTTTGACCGGAGCGCGACATTCCGATCAATATCCTCGTGATATCCTTTCACCATGTCTATGAGAGCATCAAGCTTGGAATGCATTGAATCTTGTGGGTCCTTGTATGCGGACAAATGGTATCCATGGTAATAATCGACATACTCCTCCCAGTAACTCGAGTAATGTGGCATCTCTTGTGCATAATTGTTGTAATCCCACTCTTGCTCATAATGGTAATCCGTATCGGGGTGGTAGTATTCTTGACGATTTGGTGGTGGTTGTGGCGGTTTAACGTATGGATAATGTGAGGATGGACCATTGAAATCTTCATAATCCGCCTTTCCATATCCGTACAGTCCACTGATGTAGTCTTCCCGATCCTTGTAAGCTTGAACCTTCTCGTAGAAAATAGAGCAACCCTGTAATAGATGCTCTCCGCTTCCGAAACACTCACAGGATCATCATCTACCCAATTCATATTGAAAGATGCTGCCTGCAAAACATGTACCTGCACAAAGAAGCTCGACCACGCAGAGTAAAATCACAAAAATACAAAAAAGAAAACTAACACTAAAATCGAACAAGTAATGAATTACTAAGCGCACTAGCTCCCCGGCAACGACGCCATTTTGACGTGACTGTGTCGTCCCGATCAGTCAAAAACCCAATTAAACCTAGGTAGCTAGGGTAAGTCGGGTATCGAATCCACGAAGAGCATGTGGTCAGTATTGCATGACCTGTTCGACCAGTTAGACTATTTACAAAAATGTACAATGTGATTATGAAGCTTGCTAATTTTTATAAATTTATTTGGTTGGAAAATGAATCGGAGTGAACCGATATTTGGTTGTTATCTAAATCAATTACTTACTAACTAAGATTGCAAAACTAAATTACTAAATTGAAAACAAGAATTGGGGAAACGGATCACACCCGGTTCGATAATTGCAAGACCTAGGGTTCCTACTTGTTTTAACTTGATTCAATTGCATTTAGTGATTAACGGATTACTATCACAAAGCTTAGGTGCCAATTGCTATCAACGTCATAGACAACAGACCGCAATGCACTTCATTACCTCGGACATGTAAATCCTAACCTACGATAAGGCATAAGTGCACAAATTCGTTTCGCAAAGTCAAATTGTATAATCATTCGACAATTCACAAATTCAATTCAAATGCACGACAATTATCAAAGGTTTCAAATACTAAACAATTTGTCACAAAAATCAAATCAAAATACAAATGCATAAACCCTAGTAATCTTACAACAATCTACACCGGGGTGAAACTGAAGAGACTAGCCGCTCATGGTTGGATGGACGCGATCACCGACCGACGAACACGAACACGGAGCCATGACCTTGAGTCTTGAGGAGTGGTTGAGGTTAGGGTTTGAAGGTGAAGAATGAAGATGATGGTGTTGGTGATGGTGGAATTGATTAGGGTTAGGGGTGATGGAGAATTGGTTTGGGTTTGGGTTTTGGTTTAGAGGTGAAGGTTAGGGATGGATTAGATGATAGGGAATGTGTTAGATGATTGTTAGACGATCCCCCAAGGTGTTTTTTATCATTCCCCACTCGTAACCCCCGAATCTTGGTTAAACAAAACATATAACCCGTCCCCAATCATTAAAAAACAAGTTTCAGCGTCTGGCATATAGAGGAGGCGTCGCCGACGGCCTTTTGGGGCGTCCCCGACGGCCTCTGGTTGTTCCCAATTCGTCTGACGGCTTAACCCGCTGCCTACGGAGGTTTTTCAGCGATGGAGGGTTCTGGATGGCGTCGCCGACGGCCATTTAAGGCGTCGCCGACGCTGCCTAGTTTTGCCGGTTTCGTCCGAAACTGTTTTCTTCATAACTTCTTTGTTATAGCTCTGTTTTACTCACCGCTTTCGCCCACGTACTCGTAATTCAGTCCTCTATCATGCCATCTTCCAATAATATTCATTTTAAATCCATTAACATTCCCCAAAACACATCCAATCTTCGTGATTAACCCGGTTTTGTTCATTTCACATCCCCGGTTGATCCCGTTCGCTCCCGGTGCTCCGTAAAACACAAATCCCATTAAAAGTAGGCTATTCGAGATTAAAAGTTAAGCAAATACATGAACTTAAACATTAATGAACACCGGTTTTCCACCACATATCATAGAACCCCACTTGGTATTAAAATCAAAATACAAACATACCACATAAACCAACCTAATAACCAGTTCTAAGACTTTAACTAAAAGTTAAAACCACTTGATGTTGATCCGCACCTAGGACTATAGGAGAAACAAGTGAATCTCATCTCTTTAGCCATCACTGTCTCTCTTTATTCCAACACCTTACAAAACAAAATTTTCAAAAAAATTACACATATTTTCCCTTTTTCATTATGACACCTTTATGGCAACATCCAATAAAATATCACACACCATTCAAGCCATGAAATTATAGCTTAGTGGTATCTTCAGGGTGGAATAACGCTTAGCGACCATTAGGTCAGGTTTTCCCAGATTTATTAGGTTTTCTCCTGAATTGATATATAAGCGTTATTCCCTACTAGAGATTGATATGATCAGGTAGTTTTGCTAGCGACACGATGACAATCCAGTGATCCGTCAATTTAAAAAAAAAAAAAGATATCACACCATTCAAATTTGTGTACAAAACATTCAAATCCGTGATCGTTCAACTTTTTATGGCCAATTTAATTTAATAATATCCATCAGTTTCTCTCTCATCTCTACAACAAGACAACAAGTACCAGAAACCAAACCAAAAACCTGCTTTCTTGTTTTCTTCAAATGCCATATGTCCATTTAACACAACCAGGGGCGGACCCATGTATAGCGGAACGGGGTCCCCGGACCCCAATCTTTTTTTAAAAAGTAGTAGAAGCGGTATATAAAATTTGCTATGGACCCCATAAAATTATTAAGTTGGACCCCATAACAATGAAAGTGAGCTTGGTGTAGTGGTAAAACCCCTTGTTTACACACAAAAGATCCTAGGTTCGATACCTGTTTGTTTCATTTTTTTGTGTTTTTTTTTTTAAACCTGAAAAATTTGAACACCGGAAAAATTGGAACCCATTGTTCCAAAATCCTGGGTCCGCCACTGAACACAACACAACTGTATACATACATACTTACATACATAAACATAAACGACACCGTTTTAATCAGTTAGAATGAAATGAGGTGTTTTCATTTTACCAACGGAGAGAGGAAACCAGACGGCGAAGACGTCGTCGTTTCGAGGTCATCCGCGAGAGTATCGTGGGCCCGGTCTCTGAGTGTAGCATCCAGCAGCGTTGATACGACTCGTCGCTCTGAGTTCGACTCTGAGTGTAGTGAGTTGGGTGACTCGGTGGGGTTTCTGGAGTTGCTGACTCAGCGGCGAGCGAATGATGTTAGGGTTTTTAAATTCTCGGAGTTGAAAGCGGCTACTAAAGGGTTTAATCGGACGCTTATGATTGGTGAAGGTGGGTTTGGTTGTGTTTATAGAGGAGTTGTTAAGGTCGCCGGTGACGGTGGCGACGGTGGTGATCGGTTTTTGGATGTTGCTATTAAGCAATTGGATCGAAATGGTTTTCAGGCATGAAGTTTTTTCCCTTTTTTTTTAATTTATATATTTGATTTTGTTTTTTTAGAATAATATTTAAGTGCTAAATAGTAAATAGTTAATGGGGTAATATATCGGATATCAGTCAAGGACGGATATTTGAAATATTGGTTATCGCGGTGGGATATATCGGTAATTTTAATATTATGCTAAATTTATATATATAGCGATTTAAGACTAACAATTCAGTATACTCTCCTACTATTAACAGATTAACCTTTTGCAACAATTGTAGCAACTAGGAACTGACTGAGACTTAAAACATTGGGTAAGGATAGTGTAAAAAGGCCTAAAGTGTGAGAAGTGTATTATAACACTATATAACACCATATAAACACCGTATAACAATATGTAACACCATATAATACCATATAACACTATGTAACACTATATATCATTATATAACAAATATAACACTATACATCTATCATAGACATGCTATCAGACAACCTATAGTGTTATATTTGTTATATAATGATATATAGTGTTACAAAGTGTTATATGGTGTTACATATTGTTATACGGTGTTTATATGGTGTTATATAGTATTATATGTAGTGTTATAATACACTTCTCACACTTTGAGCACTTTTTACAGGATCCTCTACCTTAAAACATTAACATTTGACAGTCACAACTAACAATTAACTAATTAAGACTTAAAACACTAATAGCAGCTATAAGAAGAAAGGCGAATGGTAGAACTAAGAAGAAAGGTACTCATGTCGGGAAAATCGGTGATATAGCGGTCAATATCGCTGAAATTATCGGTACCGATACCTCGGCGGGTGACCAATAACTAATATATTATATTATTGTTGGTGATATATCGGGATATTAACTACATAGGTTAAGTGATTGAAAAACGTGCGGCGCTTCGATTCGATGTGTTTTCATTTCAAAAGCCGAGGCGTGGTGCGCAGTGTGTGAGGCGTACGTATCAAGTATGAGAGGCGTTCATTACCAAAAAAAAATATTAAAATAAATTTATAGATGTATTTTAAATTGTTAACTTTTAAACACTGTAATATTAGATATTTTCATCATATATGGTCATATTTGTTCAATCGGATTTGAAAAACTCAGACCCATTGCGATTGAGGGTCTAATTTGTTAAAATATTGGTCACTGCAAACATGTCGCATAAGATTGTATCACGCATCAGTCGCATTGCATGTGCATCGCGCATTATGCGCTCCTGCTGTGCGCATTTTAGAACCAAGATCATGATTCGTCAACATTTTTCCTTTTAGGGGTGTGAATTTGCTATGCATAGGAACACATAATTTGAATATTGATTATTTATTGACTTTGTATGTAGGATCGTATATATGTATTGCATAAGTTGGATTCATATTCATCTTATGTGGTCTCTTTTTATTCATATGTTTTAGTTTTCAGGGGCATAAGGAATGGATCAACGAAGTTAACTTTCTAGGAGTGGTAAACCATCCAAATCTTGTGAAGTTAGTCGGATATTGTGCGGAAGATGATGAAAGAGGGATTCAAAGGTTGTTAGTTTATGAACTTATGAGCAATAAAAGTTTGGAGGATCATTTATTGGGTCGTGCGAAATCGCCTCTTTCTTGGATGACACGTTTACGAATTGCTGAAGGTGCGGCTCGTGGTTTGGCTTACCTACATGAAGAAATGGACTTTCAGGTTTTGTATTTTGATATCTATTATTAGCTTATTTTACTTGGTTTATCGCCAAATAATTCATGAATGATGAATTAGATAATAGTTATTGCCTATGCATGAGTAGTTTCATCTGTAGATGTACTAACAAAAGCCTTTCATGCGTTTGAGGGAATCCAAATGTTTGCAGATCTTAATGTATGATGCAAAGAGTATGTTGTCATACACATGATCCGGCCCACTAAGTCGTTTCCGTTCATTATTTATGAGATCCGTAACCCCGAATGTAAGAAAAGTAATGTCCTTTTTTAACTCGGGCCCTTTTGTCGCCGACTTGCCTTTTTCTAGTTGTTCGAAGTATGAGTCTATTAAATTTTGGTACAACGTCATATCATTTATTGCGGCTTGTTACATGATCCGATTTGTCGAGACCTATCAACCATTACTAATGAGCCATGTAACTTAAAGTTATGCCCCTTATATTGACCATGGCTATTTATATGTGTATATTAATCCACTTGCTTGAGTAGTTGAGTATCGAACCTCTTTATACAACTGTCTTTCTTGAACATAACTACTAGGCTGTTTGGCAACTTCTGAATAGGTAAGTGCTGAACCAGTAAGAGGTCTGAACCATTAAGAGCCAGTATTATGCTTAACCATTCAGAGGTAAATGTCTGACCAATTCAGATAAGAGGTTTTAACCATTCAGACTCAGTATAATGCTTAACCATTCAGACATCTGCTCGCGAAACAAACAATCTGAACCATTGCTTTAAGTGTGATACATAAACTAACTAAAAACACATTTGTATGCACAAGTGTTTATGCGGTTCTTGCGCTTCTCTACTTATTGGTTATGTATTGAATGTACCCGTATATCTATGTATGTATTGTATTCATATTTCTCCTTGCTAAACGTAGATATTTTCCTTCACATTAATATGACAATTTAGCCAAACAACTTTCAAATTTGTCAAATTTGGTAACAAGAAAATAAATATACTAATTTTGGTAACTTTTTCTTTTTATGCAGTTAATCTTTCGAGATTTTAAAACGTCAAACATTCTTCTGGATGAAGATTTTACACCGAAGCTCTCAGATTTTGGATTGGCTAGACAGGGCCCCGCTGCCGGACTGACCCATGTTTCCACAGTCGTAAGCTCATTTCTCTACACGAACCGACATTAATAACTCTAGGATGTATTTATCAGACTAACACTTTATTTATATTTCAAAGGTTGTTGGGACAGTAGGTTACGCAGCTCCAGAATACGTACAGACGGGTAGATTAACATCTAAAAGTGATGTTTGGAGCTTTGGGGTGGTCCTATACGAGCTTATCACGGGTAGGCGAGCAGTGGAACGAAACTTACCTCGAAACGAACAAAAACTTTTGGAATGGGTCAAACCTTACATTTCAGATTCAAAAAAATTCCACCTCATTATCGATCCACGCCTCGAAGGAGATTACCCGATTAAATCGGTTCATAAACTCGCACATCTAGCCAACAAATGCCTTACGAAGAATCCTAAATCCCGGCCCAAAATGAGCGAAGTGGTCGAGATGTTAGGGAACATCATTGATGATGTCATGCCACCTCAAGAGGAACCCGAAGCCCAAACCGAAACGGAAACGGAAACCCAAGCTGCGGAAGAAAATGAAGACGGTCTAGGTGAAGAGGGATGTGGGGTTAACTATGTGAGGCGGGTTTTTGAATTTAAAGAATTGGTTAGTTTGAGAAACCGATCGTGTGGGAGATTAGATTGGCGGTATTGGACACACGGGAGTCGTTGAAATAACACACGGGAGTCGTTGAAATAAGCGGTTTGGATTCGGGCCTTTGTGTTTTGTATCACATTTGTTTGTATTCTACTTCATAAAACGATGGGCAAGTTCAGGTGGTTTTTTTACTCTGAACAAGGTCTAAGATGTCTAGTTTATATGGCGGTCCAAATAGCTTGTGTCTCGCAAATATCTTGCTCGAAATTCGTTCGTTCAAATTTTAGACCGGACTGAGCTGGCTTGTTTAAGTTTCGAGTCATGGTCGGCTTGCTCTTCGGTTCATGAATATAATAATTTAATTTTAACTTTAGTTTTAGCCTAGGTTATAAAGCCCAATACTCACCAGAATTTTTCAGTGGCCCCTAAATTAACAGTTTCTTTTAGAAATATATATTTTTTTTGAACGACAAATTTGGATCACCGACGGATCATTGGAGTATAATCGTGCGACCAGTAAAACCACCCGATCATATCCATCTCCACTAGGCAATAATGCCTATACACCAATTCAGGAAAATGATCTCAATTTAGAGTTCGATGCATACGTTGAAAATTGTTTCTTCATGGCAACATTTTTTATAAATACATTTGTATATTAGATGGTAGCACCAAGGACACTTTACACTTAAATAATAAATAGGGTTTGTTCATGGCAACATTTGGTATATGTTGTTAAGAATTGGTCGACCCTTGGATAATTCAAAATAAAGTTTCAAAAAGTGAGAGGGATATCACAAAGTCAGTACCAAAAAGGCACATTTGCTAGTTAAGTGGGAGTGGGGCAACATCCAAAATTGGCCCATTATTCATAACCTACCAGCACCCATAAAACACTTTTATTTTAACTTTCTAACATCCTTATCTATATTGTACTTTGCATAAATTTAAAACTTTAGCTCAATCAAATGATAATATATTTATTAATGTATACCTCACAGGATATTATCCTTTGAATGAAAAATCAGGTTAACTAGAATTAAGCACCCCGCGTTGCGGCGGGGGCCTAAAACTATGTCAATTAACATCAATGCCACACCGCTGGTAACGACCACCGACACTGAAGTTGCGGCGTGTTAATGCGAAGAAATAAGACTGAATCATATAACATATAAAAAATAACTATGTCGATTTAGGACCCCACGCGTTGCGACAAACTTATTAAATGGAAAAAATAAACGTAAAAACGTTGAACCACACACGCACGTTGCGCCGTGTTAAATCGCAAAATAACGTAGAAAAGAATAACTAAGTTGATGTAGGATCCGACTGTTGCGGCGAACTTGCCAAAGGGGGGAAATAAACACGTTGCGACATACCTGTCAAATGTGAAAAAATAGAGCAAAAACGTTGAACCACACACGCACGTTGCGACGTATTAACTCGCAAATTTTAGAACGAAATGTAAAACGAAAAACTTATGAAAGATATATAGTATGGGGGACCAAAGTTGTAAATAAAAATGTTTTGGGTTAAATTAAAAAAGATGAAAAGTTTTGGGTTAAAAGTAAACAAATTAAGAGAATAGTCGGGATAGCTCAGTTGGTAGAGCAGAGGACTGAAAATCCTCGACCAGTTCAAATCTGGTTCCTGACACATGATTAATTTGTATGAGTCTCTATTTTTACCAATTAATTGATATGAATACGTATTTGTAAGACCCATCTTAAAAATAACAAAGTTTTATAATATTAACATGCATTTATCACCAAAATGCGGGCTTACAAAAAGTTTCTTGGGTTTAAGATCATACTTGATCAAAATATTAGAGTCATCATCCTACTAGTTAAACCTTCAAAACGAAATATTCAAAAGTTTACATATTAACTAAACAAAATAGATCAATGCGGAAGCTTTGTTTAGTGCGTTCGGTTCTTGAAAGTCGCTTGATCGCCATCCGGATTAAGTCCATCTTTACCTACGGTCAAAACCACGTAAAAGGTTAGTTTTGACTCTTTAAAATTGGTTAAATATAAATTTCATTGCTCAAATATCGAAAAAACAACAAAAATTCCAGCTATCGAGGTCGTCGCGCCACGCGACGGAGGCTGGCCAAGCCTTCGCGGCCCGCCACCGCCGTCGCGTCGCGCGACCGTGATGGTGTTTCGTCGTGGCGTGGCGCGACGCCACTTTTTGGGCAGTAAGTTCGTTAGCTGGTGCTGTATATCAGCCCAGCATCACCATTTTCATATCAAAAATTTTAAACTATCATAACTTTTGACTCGAGCGTCCGTTTTAGCCGATTCTTTTTCCTACGCGCCCGTAATTAAATTACGGACCCGTTTATCAACACAAATCATATAAAAATTCAGTTCACGAACAGTTGGCCTATGATTCGGCTCTTTGTTTATTCGACCCGTTTGTTTACAAGTCCTACAACTTGTTTTTGTTATCATCTCTTGTTTTCAAGGATTTTACCCATTCCCGGGTTTTCAAACAATAGCATTTCGCTCCCTTACCAAGAGTTTCTTACGCCTTAACAATATGCTTTGTTTTCGAGGATTTTAACATGCTCCTCTTAACAATTTGACAAGCATAACTTCTGAATTTTTAAATCCCCATACAAAGGGTTTATTTGCAACAAGTTTAGCGTGTCCGCTTCATGGCTTACGCTTAAATTATGACCACTCAACGAGTGATAGGTCAATCGCTTCGACAATTACCACTCGACATTGTTTTGACCCGTTTGGATGTCGAATGGAGGCCACCATTTCAAAGACATACCAAACTCTACATCTTACACATGTTTTGACCCGTTTTATTTGTCTAAGGCACTTTGTCACTTACGTGACTTAACGGGTTTTCCTCTTTTGCTAAATTCTAATACAACAAACTAGAATAAATAAATAACATAATGTAACGAAACCATAGGTCGCGTACCTTTAGAGCACTCCCTTCAAAAGTGTATCACCTCCGGTTTGTCCGCTTGACGATCCGGATTCTTTACCTAAAGAGTTCCATTCACAACACATTTTAGAACTCTTTTACAATCGTTAACACATAATCCATTATGAAATTCGTATCTGCGTTTTCGTTCAATCTTTAATATTTTAATCCTCATTTAGGCGTTTCATCAAACACCTAGCAGTTCAGATTTTACATAATCAATACTAAGTTCATGTCTTGTTATTTCCATTGCTATCAACTTCAATTAGGCACATCAACACATAATTTTAACATCAATATTCTGGAAATTACTTCATAAATTCAAATTTCACTAGAACAAGCATTATGATCCTAGTGTTCATCTAATTTCTACAAACCCATTGATCACCTACAATGGTGATTATAAACCCTACAAGTATGACGCAAGGTTTTTATAAGAAATCATCTAGGGTTTATCCCTAGACATCATATCACTTCTAATTTCAACTATACAACAATCATGCAGGTTCAAATTCAAAACTCATGAATTCATCGAAAATTTGAAGTGGAAGAAAATATCAAAATTTCACATACCTTACGATCCCTTCGTCGAGGTGATCACTAATATGTTTTCATATTTCGATTTAGACTTGATCTAGGCCTCCAATTTGTGAGTTTTTTTTTGTGAAAATTAGGGTTTGAAAGAAACCCCATGGTCGCCCCTTTCTTCTGTACGATCTAAACACACACTCATGTGTGTGTTTGGTGTTTTATTTACTAATTAAACTTTCATGTTTCAAGTTTTTGCTAATTTGGTCCCTCAACTTTTGTTTAACTTATAGTTTGGGTGTTTTAACCTTATTATAAGTCACTTCAAGACTCGTAACTAACTGGGTTATAAATTCCTAGTTAGTTGATTCTCGTTTGCTTAACACTTTATAATGAAAATATAGAGTTTTATATTTTTTTTGGGTGTTACAAGTCCACCCCCCCTTAAAAAGGGTTTCGTCCCCGAAACCGGATTACGTACCAAATAATGTAGGGAAGAGTCGTTGCATTTCCTCTTCGGATTCCCATGTGGTATCCGAACCCTTCCGGTGTTCCCCTTTGACCTTTACTTGGTTGATTTTTTTGTTCCTTAAGATTTTCACCTTACGATCCAGAATCGCAATCGGCTTCACCCCATAGTTAAGGCTATCATCCACCTCGATGTCATCGTAGTGGATATAAGTTGTTTCGTCCGCTAGACATTTCCGAAGATGTGACACATGGAATGTGCTATGAATTCCGCTTAATTCCTCCGGTAGTTCAAGGCGGTATGCTACCCTTCCTACTCGTTCAACAATTTTAAACGGCCCAATAAATCTTGGGCTTAATTTTCCTCTTTTTTCTGAACCGGATAATCCCCTTCCATGGGGATACCTTAAGCATGACCTTGTCGCCAACCTGAAACTCGATCGGTCTTCTCCTTTTGTCCGCATACGACTTTTGTCTATCTTGAGCTGCTTTCAGGTGTGCCCGAACCATATCAATCTTCTCATTAGTGGCTCGAACTATGTCTTTATGGGCGAGTTCACGTGGACCCACCTCATCCCAATACACTGGGGTCCGGCATCTCCTACCATAAAGCATTTCTTAAGGAGCCATCCCGATACTAGCATGGTAATTGTTATTATATGAAAATTCGACCAATGGTAGATACACATCCCAACTACCTCCGAAGTCGATAATACATGCCCGTAGCATGTCTTCCAACGTTTGTATTGTTCTTTCGCTCTGTCCATCCGTCTGAGGATGGTACGCGGTGCTAATGAACAATTTTGTCCCCATTTGCTCTTGGAATTCGCGCCAGAAGTTTGAAGTGAATCGGGTATCCCTATCGGACACGATGGATACCGGTACTCCGTGGCGTGCCACTATCTCATTAGTGTAAACCTCCGACATCTTTTCTGACGTATAAGTCTCACGTATCCGGATAAAGTGAGCATTCTTTGTTAGTCTATCAACAACCACCCATATTGCATCAAATCCGCGGTTCGTCTTTGGTAGTTTGGTTAATATGTCCACTGTAATGTGTTCCCATTTCCAAATCGGAATTTCCAACGGTTGGAGTTTACCGTATGGTTTTTGGTGCTCCGCCTTGACTTGTAGACATGTCAAGCATTTCTCCATGTATTTTACTACATCTCTTTTCATTCCAGGCCACCAATAGTTTTATTTCAAGTCGTTATACATCTTGGTCGCTCCCGGATGAATGAAATAACGGGATTTGTGAGCTTCATCAAGTAGAAGCTTTTTAACTCCACACGAGCTAGGAACCCAGATTCTACCAAAACGTGTCTTCAAACCGTTGTTGCCATCTACAAGATCTTTAAATTGGCCGACTATTCTTTCCTTCTTCCAGTTTTCCACCTTCACTGCTTCAACTTGTGCTTCTCGGATTTGTTCTAGTAAGCCCGAGGTCACAATAAGCTGCATTGATTGTACCCGTATCGGGGCATAGTCTGCCTTTCGGCTCAACGCATCCGCCACTACATTGGCCTTCCCGGGGTGGTAATGTATCTCACAATCATAGTCCTTGACCGTTTCCAACCATCGCCTCTGCCTCATGTTTAATTCCTTCTGATCGAAGAAATATTTCAAACTTCTATGGTCGGTAAAGATAGTACATTTTACCCCATATAAATAATGCCTCCATATCTTTAAGGCAAACACCACTGCTGCTAACTCAAGGTCATGAGACAGGTATTTCTTTTCATGGATCTTCAGTTGCCTCGAGGCATAGGCTATGACCTTGCCTCGTTGCATTAAAACACATCCGAGCCCCGAATGTGACGCATCCGAGTAAACCACCATGTCGTCAACTACATCCGGTAACGTCAATACCGGTGCGTGGGTTAACTTTTCTTTGAGTGTTTGGAAGGCTTTCTCTTGTTCAATGCCCCATACAAATCTTTCCTCCTTGCGAGTCAGCTTGGTTAACGGTAAGGCAATTTTGGAGAAATCTTGTATGAATCTCCGATAATATCCCGCGAGCCCTAAAAAGCTTCGGATTTCTGAAGGGTTCTTCGGAGGGTTCCATTTTGACATGCCTTCTATTTTTGACGGATCTACTAGTACCCCGTTAGCACTAATGATATGCCCGAGAAACTGCACCTCTCGTAACCAGAAAGCGCACTTTGAGAATTTTGCATACAGCTTTTCTCGTCTGAGTGTCTCTAGCACTTCTTGCAAATGATACGCATGTTCAGCTTCATTTTTCGAATACACTAAAATGTCATCGATAAATACGATTACCGACTTATCCAGCAAAGGTTTGCAAACCCGGTTCATGAGGTCCATGAAAGCCACGGGTGCATTGGTCAACCCAAAGGGCATCACGAGGAACTCGTAATGCTCGTACCGTGTATGAAAGGCCGTCTTCGGTACGTCTTCCTCCTTGACCTTTAACTAGTGATAACCCGATCTGAGGTCAATCTTTGAAAACCAACTCGCTCCTTGTAGCTGGTCAAATAAGTCATCAATTCTTGGAAGTGGGTATCGATTTTTCACCGTGAGTTTGTTTAACTCTCGGTAGTCGATACACATGCGCATACTTCCCTCTTTATTTTTCACGAATAGTACTGGTGCGCCCCACGGAGATACACTCGGTCGGATAAACCCTTTTTCGAGCAAATCCTGAATTTGAGACATCAGTTCTTGTAGCTCCGACAGCGCGAGCCGATACGGCGCCTTGGCCACAGGTTTTGCGCCCGAAATCAATTCGATTCCGAACTCTACCTCTCGTTCTGGTGGTATTCCCGGTAAATCTTCCGGGAACACATCTTCATAATCACGTACTACGGGTACGTCTCTGATTTTTAGGAACTCTTTCTCCGACTCGCTTGCGTACACCATATATGCTTTGCATCCATATTTCATAAGTCTGTGGGCCTCTAGCATTGTACATACCACGGGGTTACCCCCTTTCTCACCGTATATGGTAACATGCCTTCCGCTAGGAGACGTCAGTTTTATCTCCTTTCGAAAACATGCCACCTTTGCGTGGTATCGGGATAACCAATCCATACCCACGATCACTTGGAATTCTCCCATCGACATCGGGATCAAGTCTATTGAGTACTCTTCGTCGTCGATGTTCAATTTGCAATTTTGACATACATCATTAACGATAAAACTTTTGTTATTACATATTTCTACTTCTAAAGGCATAGGTAATTTTGTTAGAACAAATGAAGGATGTCGAATAAACCCATATGAAATAAAGTATTTATTCGCACCCGTATCGAATAATACACGTGCAGGAATCGAGTTTACAGCAAATATACCTGAAACCACTTCGGGTTCTACTTTTGCTTCCGGGCATTCCGACTTTTTGTGACCCGGTCGATAGCACTTGTAGCAAACTGTCACTTTATCCGGGCATGATGAAGCCATATGTCCCGTTTTCCGACATATGGGGCAAGGTTTATCCTTGAATCGACATTCGCCCTTATGACCCTTTCCGCGGATTTTGCAACTTGGCGACCCGCCTTTTGCGCCCGATTTCTTCGTTGTTTCATTCGTCCGTGCTTTCTTAGTAGGGCTTGGATTAACATCATGTGCCCTTCGTTCGCCCCGTTCAACTTGCTTTTTCAATTCAATCTCCCGTTCCCGAGCAACATTTATGATCTCGGTAAGGGTCTCATACATTGAAGGAGTCATAAACTCCCTATACTCGGCGCTCAACATATTGTAGTAATAATATATCTTATGTTCTTCATTTGATATCAGTTCATCACAAAACTTCATTTTATCCATGAACGTTCCCATGATTTTGTCGATGGACTCACCCTTGTGTCTAAGCTGCATGAATTCTTCTTTGATTCTGTTAATGACCGCCTTGGGACTATGATGTTTAAGAAACGGCATCTTAAATTCATCCCATGTCATAGCCTTAGCCGCTTCATTTCCAATTTCTTTCTTCTTGTTATCCCAACAGTCTTTCGCTTGACCCCTTAACTGACCCGTACCATCGGCTACGTAGTCATCTGTATCACAATGGGTCCTTTCAAACACTCCCTCGCTTTCGCTTAGCCATCGTTGGCATACTATCGGGTCAACCTCTCCATTATAAACTGGCGGTTTGCACGCCATGAACTCTTTGTATGAACAAGGCTTTCGTCCTCCGGACTTTTCCTTCGCTAAATTGGCACTATCTTCCAATTTCTTGATTCTCTCATCCACCGCTGATAGTACCGTGTTTTGAATCTTATCGATGAAACTGGACAAACTATTTTCGATTGCCTTTCCAACCTCCTCGGCAATCACTTCTCTCATTTGCTCGGTGACTCTCGGCACCACATCATCGTTACATTCATCCGTCATCTTTAAAACTGAAATGTTTACATCAACAGTTAAACATTTCATTTATAACATATGATTTACTTGCTTCGGTTTAATCAAGTCCGTAACTTGCTTTAACCGTTCTTGTTTAATGCACTTCCCGTGTTTGAGTGTGTTAACACTCTTTCCGTGCATATCAATTCATGTTTCCTTTCTATATTTACTAAGTCTACTTAAAACAATTAACTCTTACTGGATGCTTGATCAAGCTTGAACCGAACACACTTTATTAACAACCTGACGCTCTGATTACCAACTTGTAAGACTCATTTTAAAAATAACAAAGTTTTATAATATTAACATGCATTTATCACCAAAATGCGGGCTTACAAAAAGTTTCTTGGGTTTAAGATCATACTTGATCAAAATATTAGAGTCATCATCCTACTAGTTAAACCTTCAAAACGAAATATTCAAAAGTTTACATATTAACCAAACAAAATAGATCAATGCGGAAGCTTTGTTTAGTGCGTTCGGTTCTTGAAAGTCGCTTGATCGCCATCCGGATTAAGTCCATCTTCACCTACGGTCAAAACCACGTAAAAGGTTAGTTTTGACTCTTTAAAATCGGTTAAATATAAATTTCATTGCTCAAATATCGAAAAACAACAAAAATTCCAGCTATCGAGGTCGTCGCGCCACGCGACGGAGGCTGGCCAAGCCTTCGCGGCCCGCCACCGTCGTCGCGTTTCTCGCGAACGTGATGGTGTTTCATCGTGGCGTGGCGCGACGCCACTTTTTGGGCAGTAAGTTCGTTAGCTGGTGCTGTATATCAGCCCAGCATCACCATTTTCATATCAAAATTTTTAAACTATCATAACTTTTGACTCGAGCGTCCGTTTTAGCCGATTCTTTTTCCTACGCGCCCGTAATTAAATTACGGACCCATTTATCAACACAAATCACATAAAAATTCAGTTCACGAACAGTTGGCCTATGATTCGGCTCTTTGTTTATTCGACCCTGAAGAAACACTAGATAAATGACCGGAATCAAATTATCTAGGGGGTTTGGATCTGCATAAAGGGGGGTAGTTCTCTCTCGTTTGATTCGATTGCACTGATCTTCTTCTCCGGTGAACACTGCAAAACAGAACACCGTTAGCCTCGTCAAGGGGAGAAGGGGGTTCTCTCCTTGACCCGACTCCGGCGTGAGAATAAGTAGGTGTTTATGAAGAAGAAGAAGAAGAAGAAGAAGAAGAAGAAGAAGTATTGACGAAGTGTGTGTAACTTGAAGTTTCATACCTGATTTATCCTCATATTTATAGCCGAGAGTTTGGGCGGGAAAACTCGTTGGTGAAATATTGACGGAAGATGCTAACCCCGTAAGCGGTTACATTTCCTTCCGTTAATCTCCTTGATCCGATGTGAGTGCACACGGATCGCTGTTTGGATCTATGGTTAGGGAATTGCCACGTGGAAAGTGGGCAAGTGGAGGTTTCTCCTCCATTTCCATGCTATCGTCGTGATTTCATGGAGTGTTGGGATAACGACACGTGTACCAGACGGTTATAACCGTCTGGTGGTGCACGATTGGTTTCTTCTAGAAGGTTGCTGCTGTAATCCAGTGTGACTTCTTTACCATGTGGAACCAGTTGGGTAAATAATATCCAAGTCTGGGTATATTTAAGCGGGAGTATCTGAATTAGGATTTTTATCCCTTGTTCGTTATGGAGAAAGCGCAAGGGTTTATTAACTTCCTTTTGGCGTGCAGGTGTTGGCTGCTATTTTTTTCTTAAGCTTCTCTTTGTGAGACCAGTGCGCGGTCACGCAAGGTCAAAAGAGGGTTAAAAAGATAAGGTTGTGGCACGGTCCCAAGTATCTGTTACGAGGTTTTTAGGACCTTACCCCCCTAGTCTAGTGTTGCTCTTATGCAAATAAGTGGAGCACTGGACTATTATGAGGGAAATGCTTTTTGGTGCGACAGTAGGGAATCTTCTATAAGAAGATTTACTTTGCTTATTATGGTGATTTGAAAGCCTTTGACTTTTGGTAAGATGAACAGTTTGCGAGAAAAGATTTTCATCCCTTTGTTTATTCTGAACTGTTGTAATCTGGGGCGAAGAAGTTGTGTAATTATGAGTTTGACGATGGCTGACGTCATTTCTCATAATTTGTGCTGACTCTTCGTCTTCTAGCTTGACTGTAGTTCTTGGGAATTCGTGTGGACCATGTCAGGGGGTTTTAAATGGGATGTGATACTTGCAGTGGCAGCGCCGTTGAGACAGCAGTTGATTTGATACTTAATCATTATGACTCTTATCTTGATGGTATTCTCTTCCTATATATTTACTTTGAGTGTGGTATTCTCTTCCTATATATTTACTTTGAGTGTGGTATTCTCTTCCTAATTTTGGAAAAAATATGGAAAATAGGAGACCGATTCGGTGGAGAAGACTCTCTAGCGTTTTGAAGGTGCTTGACGCTGCTGATGGCTTACTGCTGCTTTCCAATCCGGTGACTGGTCCTGCTGTTAGGGACGAAGATGTTGAGAAGGCAAATCGTCGAGATGTTTCCGAGGATCGGATCCGCCTTCGTCTTGCAGACGATAATAATGGTGGGGTTACTCAGTTTTCGGCCCACCTGGTGAGCCGGTCCTTTCCGGTTGGTCGGAGAGGGAATTCGTCGGTTGTTTATCAACGACGTCCTCGTGTTGCCCTTCCAGCTGAAGTTCCGGCTGGTGTTGCCGATAATGATGAAGAGGGTGTTAACCCGTGGATTGTTGACCCTCATCCCTTATCTGAGTATGGTGAGGTTCTCCATACTCCATATAGGGTGTGTAACACCCCGAAAATAAAAACCCATACCTCGAAATTTTAAAGAATTAATAAATAAGAAATTACTAACTAGGAACATAACCTAGTTAAGTCCAAGTCTTGAAATAATGCATGATATGGCTAAAACACATTAACTTAAGAACAAAACAAAGTTGGGGGACTAAACTTGACAAATTAGAAAAGTTGGTTACTAATAGTAACAAAACCAAACCAAACACACCAAAATTGGTGTGTCTGGTCGATCAAGAGAAGAGGGGCGACAAGGGGGTTCTCCAAACCCTAGCTTCACACCAAAATCCTTTAAATTGAAGCCCCAAATCTGTCCCAAATCAAGTTCTAAACACGAATTAGTGATCCCCTCGTAGTGAGAATCATAAGGTATGTAAAAATTCGTGTTAAATCCTTGTTCGAAATTCTCATGATTTTGGAAATCTGAAATTAGATGCTTGCATGTCTGTTACTTGGTTAGATTGAAGTTGAATAGGTGTTTAGAAGTACAACCTAGTTAACTATTTGAGAAATCATGCCCAAATTCAGGGAATTCTATGAATCCATGGAAGCTAGGTTATGGGTTTTGTTAGATGATGATGATGACTAGGATTTGAATGATAATTCTAGTATAAATTTCATCATAGGAGGTAATTCCTGTGATATTGATGCTAAAATGTGTGCAAGGTTTACTAATTAAAATGAAATTTGAGGTTTTATTTGCAAGTCATGAACTTGGAGATGATGGTAGGAAAATCTGACCCGTTAGGTGTTTGTAGAAATGCCTAAGTGAGGATGTTGATGTTAAATTTGATGAGAACGCAGATTTGATCATGTTTCATAATGATATGAATATGGTCATGGGAAAGAGTTCTAAACATGTTGTAAAAACTGAATTTTCTAGGCAAGGAGTCCGGATCATCAAGCGGACAAGCCGAAGGGAATCCACGGGGGAAAGGCGTGCTCTAAAGGTACGAATTTACCATTCGTTACATTATGAATTAATTAATAGTATTATGTTGTAGTCTCGAAAACATGGTAAACAATATAGTTCAATATATCACGGAAGTGACCTTCGTCTTAGTCAAGCGAGACGGGTCAAGACAATGGTTAGAAAATTTGACGTATGTATTACATTATTGATGATTGACTTTTGGTATCTAAACGGGTCAAATAATCGAGTAAGACATAAATTACACTCCGGAATATTTTGGATTGTGCTATGATAGTTGACAAATATTTATCACATCATTAGAACATTAGAATTGATGAATAGGTTGATTTAAGGTGAATTACAAGATTTGGTTCGTGGGACATGAACAAAACAAACAAGACCTGAAATTCCCAGGTACCACCGTAAATTACGGTATTACCGTAAATTACGGTGAAGGTTATACTTGTTACGGTATAGACCTACTGATTTACGGTGATCATTTGAAATCCAAGACTCACCGTAAATTACGGTGATACCGTAATTTACGGTGGACCCAGATTAAACTTTTATATTTTGTTATTTCAACTTTCATGTTAAATTCTTGGAACTATATCACATAATAACATCAAAACTAACGTTTTAGATGGTTTGATCATAGGTAAATTGGTGAAGCTTACGGATGGTGATCAAGTGATAAAGTGAAGAACCGAACACTCTATTTTGAAGCTTCCGCAATGTCTTAGATCTTTTGTAGTCTTTAAATATGGGTTGTAACATATATCAAACAAATTTTTGAAATGATGTAACTTAGTCACTAGTTGATTAGGTTCTTGAATACTTATGAACTTTGCTAATGATAAGTCATGTGCTTTATTTTATATAAAAATATAAAATATCAAGGGTATAAATCTAGGGTGTTACAGGGTGTTGGATCAGCTTTCCTAGTTTGTGCACTTTGTAACTAGTACTTTTTCTTTTTCTTTTTGAAGAAACACTGCTGTGTTCTTTGTAAATGGTTTGTCCAGAGTGCTTGTTGCACTTAACGATATTTTTGTTGATGCACTGCTATGCATGTCTGTTTTGGTGGTTTATAAGTTATGTTTGAATTACAATATGTTGCATATGCTTAATTGCTTTTGAATGGGTAAAGCGAATGAGAATGATATTGTGCTTATGTGTGAACGTTTGTCTAAAAATGCGCGCAGGATTGTGCTGTTTTAGACTGCTCATGAGGCGCACAATGTATACCATGTTGTTTTCGCGTAAACCAAAAGAATTATATGCAATTTGTAATAAAAAATAACATCTGTAAGGATAGCTTTTTTGCATTAATAGGGTGTAGAACCAATAACACAAAGTAGAAAAATACATTGCTTGTATAGTTTCGTATTTGTGGAATGGTTTGGCTTATATATAACACCTGCGCAGTTGCTGCGCGTTCCAGGTGCGAGGAACTAGTGTCCCATCGATTCTTTTCAGGGTGTACGCTCCTTTGCCCAGGACTACATTGATGATGTATGGTCCTTCCCATTTTGGCGCTAATTTTCCTGGTTTTTCCGCGTTAGAAGCTTCATTGTCGCGTAAGACAACGTCTCCAGGGAGGAAAGTACATACGCGTACGCGCGCGTTGTAATATTTTTCGAGTTTGGATTTATACCTTGCCTCTGTGATGGCGGAATTCTCGCGCCTTTCTTCGAGAAGGTCTAAATCCAGCCTTCGTTCTTATTCGTTGTTTTGCTTCTTCATGGCAAGCATGCGCGGTGATGGGAGGCCAATTTCGGCTGGAATTACCGCCTCAGATCCGTAGACAAGACTGAATGGGGTTTCTCCCGTGCTAGTCTTTGGTATGGTACGATGGGCCCATAAGATGCTGGGGAGTTCATCGACCCATCCTCTGCGCGCTCTCCCGAGTCACGCTTTGATGTCGTCGACTATCTGCTTGTTGATACTTTCGACTTGGCCATTTGCTTGTGGGTGCACCATAGAGGCAAAGTTGTGCTCGATCTTCATTTCTTTGAACCATTTATGAAGATCTTCTGAGGCAAAGTTGGTGCCGTTGTCGGAGATGATGCACAACGGTAATCCGAATCTGCAAATAATATGTTCCCATATAAATTTGCGAATTACCATTGCTGTTGTTGAGGCTAGTGCCTTGGCTTCGACCCACTTTGTGAAATAGTCGACTGCTACGATGATGAATTTCACTGCGCCTGGTGCGTCAGGGAATGGACCAACAAGATCGATGCCCCATTGTTGGAAAGGCCAGGCGGATGTGACCGGTACGAGCGGATTCTTTGGTCGGAGTGTTTTTGGTGCGTGGCGCTGACAGGCTGTGCATTTCCGTAGTAATTCTGCTGCGTCCACGTGCATTCCCGGCCAATAGTAGCCCGCATTCATTATTTTCGCCACTACCATGCGCGGTCCAGCGTGTATCCCGCATAGACCTTCATGGATTTCCCTGACCAAATATTGTGCGTCTGTTTTGTCGACACAACGCAGTAGCGGTCCCATGAGTGACTTTCGGTACAGAATCCCATCCGCCATTTCATAGTTTACTGCTTTGTTCTAGATTTTTCTAGCTTCTGCCTTTCCTTCCGGAAGTTTCCCATGTTGTAAATATAAGATGATCGGGGACATCCAGGATGGATTGCCGATTTCTATGACGTTTACTTGTTTGAGAGGGACGGAAGGATTGGACAATACCTCGATGCGCACTTCTTTTGCTAAGTGTTTGAAGCTGGTGGCGGCTAATTTGCTCAGTGCATCCGCGTGTTTATTTTCGCTTATGTTTATATGATTGACTTTTAATGTTTGGAATTGGCTGATTAACATCCGCGCTTGTTCCAGGTATAATGTCATAGCCTCTCCTTTTGCATCATAGTGCCCATTAACTTGCCCGGCCACTAGTTTTGAATCAACGTTAGCTTCGAGGTTCCTCGCCCCTATTTTAAGCGCTAAGCGAAGGCCTGCTAAGAACGCTTCATATTCTGCTTCGTTGTTCGTGCTTCGGAAATCTAGGCGTATAGCATACGTAAGCTCTTGGTCATCTGGGCTAACCAATCGGAGGCCTGCGCCTGCTCCATCATCATTAGAGGCTCCATCTGTGTGCAGAGTCCAGACCCTATCGTCGAAAACAGGAACAGGGTTCTGAATTGCCTCGCATTCTTGGACTTTGGCGATGAGAACCTCTGTGGCAAAATCTGCTAGAACTTGACCCTTGATTGCTGGTCGCGGCCTGTATAGGATATTGTATCCTCCTAGCTCAATAGCCCACTTGGCCAATCTTCTCGCAACGTCGGGTTTAGATAGGATTTGACCTAAGTGGTAATTAGTGAGAACTGTGATGACATGACCAGAGAAATACCGACGTAAGCGCCGTGATGCGTGTACTAGTGCTAGGACCAGTTTTTCTATCATTGAGTAGCGCGTCTATGGGCCAGTGAGCATTTTGCTTATATAATAAATTGGAGTCTGAATATTTTCTCGCTCCACCATTAATACCGCGCCTACCGCTACTTCCGCCGCAGATAAATATAAGATCAGTGGTTCTTTTTCTCTCGGTGCGGTTAGTGTTGGCAACTGAATTAAACATTCCTTCATTTGCTTGAAGGTTGCTTCCGCTTCGGGTGTCCATTGGAAATGGGTTTTCTTGGCGCAGTTTCGTAGGGTGCTAATGAATGGATAAGACTTGGCCGCGTGATTTGCCAAGAATCTGTTCAAGGCTGCTAGACGTCCGGCGAGTCTTTGCATTTCTTTTATTGTTGCAGGTGATGGCATTAGTTGGATGGCCTGCACTTTTTCTGGATTTACTTTAAACCCATCTCTTGTTACTATGAAACCCAGAAATTTCCCTTCCTCCATTCCGAAGGAACACTTTGTTGGGTTGAGCTTTAAGTTGACGCTGCGCAAAGAATCGAACGTGCGTTGGATATTTGCGAGCATTGAATCTTCCTCGTGGCTCATGATGACGAGGTCATCCATGTATACCTCGACTGTTTTGCCAATGTCTCCTCTGAAGACGGTATCCATTAGGCGCTGGTAAGTTGCGCCTGCGTTACGTAAGCCGAAGGGCATTTTTGTGTAACAGAAGATGCCCTTGTCTGTACGGAATGCTGTCTTGTCCTCGTCTTCTTCTTTCATCTGGACCTGATGATAACCTTTGTAACAGTCAAGAAAGCACTTCCATCGAAATGATGCTAGAGAGTCAACTTTTTTATCTATCTCAGGAAGCGCGTAGCAATCTTTTGGGCATGCTTTATTTCGGTCTTTGAAGTTGACGCACATTCTCCATCCGCCACTATGCTTTTGGACCATTACTGGGTTAGCGACCCAGGTATGGTATTGGACCTCGCGCAAGACTCCGGCGTTAAGTAGCTCTGTTACTTGCTCATTCATGGCTTCTGCTTTCTCGGCGCTGAGGCTGCGCCTCCCCTGCGCAATAGGTTCTGCTGAGGGTCGGATGTTCAGACAATGTTGTGCTATATCGCGCGGAACCCCAGTCATGTCTACTGGGCACCAAGCGAATATGTCTTTATTGTTAGACAACAATTCTTTTAACTGTATTCGTGTTGCTGGTGAAATGGCGTGTCCTAGCAGGATAGTCTGTTCTGGATATTCGTCGTTCAGAGCCCATTTCTCCGGTTCCTTTGGTGCTGGGTATTGCCACTTTTGCTGGTGGCTCATCATCTACGTATATGACTTCCTTGCTTGAGTATAGAATTGCTACTCCAGTTTCTGTTGGAAATCCGCATGCAGCATGTGGAATAGAAGTGATCATGCTGAATTCCTTTTGTGACCTTCTTCCGAGCAAGACATCATGGCGTGATGTTCCCGGCATGACCATGAAGTTTACTGTGAATGTGCGCGAATGCTCGCCATCAGATAGAGTCACGGGAAATGCTATTTGCCCTAATGGGAATACAGCTTCATTGCAAAATCCGGTGAGAGGAAAATCAACCGGCTCTAATCGTGCTTTGTCTTCTGGATCAAGTTATTTGAAGCACTGCTCGTATATGATATCCATCGAGCTTCCTGGATCTATAAACATATAGTCCGTTCGGTAATGGCTGAAGATGCCAGTAATGATGACTGGTCGCTCTTCCTGAGGGCCTCCAGGAACAACAAGAAATACGACTTGTTGTTCCCTCCAATGTTGATCATGGTGTCGTTTGTTTGGCCTTTGTGAAGGGCCTCCTTGCACCATGTATATTTGTTTTGGTTCAGCTGTCCGATCATTGGTACCTTCTAGTTTTGGGATTATCCTGGCATGACTATTAGATTGGATGTCCCACCGATACGGCATTTGTGGGTCCAATACTACAGTATTAATCCTACCACTGTTTCCTTGCAGAGTATCAGATCTGATGTTTAGGGAGTCAGATCTGTTAATTTGTATGAAAATTTGGTTTAAAGCAATCTGGAATCTGCCGAACCAGTATTTTGGAGCTCTCTTTATGAGTTGATCTGAGGAGTCCTTTTCGTTTGAGTGACTGTTACTTCTGTTGATTCTCATGATTCCGTCGATCTGAGTATTTGGGGTTGTAGAACCCTTGAATTCAGATCGAGGACCTGATGGGTGAGATGATGAATTCTCTGCCATGTGAAAACAGAGAATGATGGAAACTGAATCGAAACGAGACAAAACTGATAAAACAGAGGAATCGGTGGGCGCCAATGAAGAAACACTAGATAAATGATCGGAATCAGATTATCTAGGGGGTTTGGATCTGCATAAAGGGGGTAGTTCTCTCTCGTTTGATTCGATTGCACTGATCTTCTTCTCCGGTGAACACTGCAAAACAGAACACCGTTAGCCTCGTCAAGGGGAGAAGGGGGTTCTCTCCTTGACCCGACTCCGGCGTGAGAATAAGTAGGTGTTTATGAAGAAGAAGAAGAAGAAGTATTGACGAAGTGTGTGTAACTTGAAGTTTCATACCTGATTTATCCTCATATTTATAGCCGAGAGTTTGGGCGGGAAAACTCGTTGGTGAAATATTGACGGAAGATGCTAACCCCGTAAGCGGTTACATTTCCTTCCGTTAATCTCCTTGATCCGATGTGAGTGCACACGGATCGCTGTTTGGATCTATGGTTAGGGAATTGCCACGTGGAAAGTGGGCAAGTGGAGGTTTCTCCTCCATTTCCATTCTATCGTCGTGATTTCATGGAGTGTTGGGATGACGACACGTGTACCAGACGGTTATAACCGTCTGGTGGTGCACGATTGGTTTCTTCTAGAAGGTTGTTGCTGTAATCCAGTGTGACTTCTTTACCATGTGGAACCAGTTGGGTAAATAATATCCAAGTCTGGGTATATTTAAGCGGGAGTATCTGAATTAGGATTTTTATCCCTTGTTCGTTATGGAGAAAGCGCAAGGGTTTATTAACTTCCTTTTGGCGCGCAGGTGTTGCCTGCTATCTTTTTCTTAAGCTTCTCTTTGTGAGACCAGTGCGCGGTCGCGCAAGGTCAAAAGAGGGTTAAAAAGATAAGGTTGTGGCGCGGTCCCAAGTATCTGTTACGAGGTTTTTAGGACCTTACCCCCTTCAGACCCGTTTGTTTACAAGTCCTACAACTTGTTTTTGTTATCATCTCTTGTTTTCAAGGATTTTACCCATTCCCGGGTTTTCAAACAATAGCATTTCGCTCCCTTACCGAGAGTTGGTTACGCCTTAACAACATGCATTGTTTTCGAGGATTTTAACATGCTCCTCTTAACAATTTGACAAGCATAACTTCTGAATTTTTAAATCCCCATACAAAGGGTTTATTTGCAACAAGTTTAGCGTGTCCGCTTCACGGCTTACGCTTAAATTATGACCACTCAACGAGTGATAGGTCAATCGCTTCGACAATTACCACTCGACATTATTTTGACCCGTTTTGATGTCGAATGGAGGCCACCATTTCAAAGACAAACCAAACTCTACATCTTACACATGTTTTGACCTGTTTTATTTGTCTAAGGCACTTCGTCACTTCCGTTACTTAACGGGTTTTCTTCTTTTGCTATATTCTAATACAACAAACTAGAATAAATAACATAACATAATGTAATGAAACCATAGGTCGCGTACCTTTAGAGCACTCCCTTCAAACGTGTATCACCTCCGGCTTGTCCGCTTGACGATCCGGATTCTTTACCTAAAGAGTTCCATTCACAACATATTTTAGAACTCTTTTACAATCGTTAACGCATAATCCATTATGATATTCAAATTTGCGTTTTCGTCCAATCTTTAATATTTTAATCCTCATTTAGGCGTTTCATCAAACATCTAGCGGTTCAGATTTTACATAATCAACACTAAGTTCATGTCTTGTTATTTCCATTGCTATCAACTTCAATTAGGAACATCAACACATAATTTTAACATCAATATTCTGGAAATTACTTCATAAATTCAGATTTCACTAGAACAAGCATTATGATCCTAGTGTTCATCTAATTTCTACAAACCCATTGATCACCTACAATGGTGATTATAAACCCTACAAGTATGATGCAAGGTTTTTTACAAGAAATCATTTAGGGTTTATCCCTAGACATCATATCACTTCTAATTTCAACTATACAACAATCATGCAGGTTCAAATTCAAAACTCATGAATTCATCTAAAATTTGAAGTGGAAGCAAATATCAAAATTTCACATACCTTACGATCCCTTCGTCGAGGTGATCACTAATATGTTTTCAGATTTCGATTTAGACTTGATTTAGGCCTCCAATTTGTGAGTTTTTTTTTTGTGAAAATTAGGGTTTGAAAGAAACCCCCTGGTCTCCCCTTTCTTCTGTACGATCCAAACACACACTCATGTGTGTGTTTGGTGTTTTATTTACTAAATAAACTTTCATGTTTCAAGTTTTTGCTAATTTCGTCCCTCAACTTTTGTTTAACTTATACTTTAGGTGTTTTAACCTTATTATAAGTCACTTCAAGACTCGTAACTAACTGGATTATAAATTCTTAGTTAGTTGATTCTCGTTTGCTTAACGCTTTATAATGAAAATATAAAGTTTTATATTTTTTTGGGTGTTACAGTATTGATTAAGTATTTTCCAAATTTCAGAATCCCAATGAATCCTTAATTTTATTGTATTTTTTTTATTCTATACATAATAAAAATACAAACCATAATACAAACGAGACTTCAATTACTCTATTTAATCTAGAATAGAACCTTGAATCTATAGAATTGTAGAATTGAATCCTTTGGGTTAAAAGTGAAAAAACGCAATTTTTTTTTTGAAAAACATCCCATACTTGGGGTACAACAACACAATGCAACAATGTGTTGCTAATTTATATTATGAAAATATTGGATGTTTACACTTACATTAACCTCACTTAGGGGCTGTTTGTTTAGCTCTTAATGGAGTTCTTAATGGTTCAGACCTCTCATTGTCTAAGCATTTAATGGTCCAGACTGTTTGTTTCGCGAACATTTGTTTGATTGGTTCAGACATTTGCCTCCGAATAGTTAATCATTATACTGAGTCTGAATGGTAAAGACCTCTAATCTAAATTGGTCAGACATTTGTCTCTGAACAGTTAAGCATTATACTGGCTCTTAATAGTTCAAACGTATTGCTGGTTCAGCACTTAATGGTTCAGACATCTTACTGGTTCAACACTTAGTTGCCAAACAGCCCATTAGGCTAGTGTATAAAACTACTTCGTTTTAGTTCATTTATATCAAAACCACCATGTTTTAGTTGATTCATATCCGAACACGATATTTTAGTTAAATACCTAAAAGCTTGATTTTTATAATTTTACTCTCCATACCAAAGTTTCTTTAGATCACAAAGTATTATGGACACAAAAAAGTGTGTATTCAATGTTATACAAGCAAGATTTGACGATAAAAACATTACAGATGAAACAGATTTTTATATGAAAAATAAAAATTTTAAAAAATAGTTTTTTACATATTAATTCTGGCATAGGGTTGAAAGTTTGATGCAACTTATAAGTCACCAAGTTGGTCAAAACTAATTAAATTCTAAATTTTGAGTTTCTATGTGAACTTATTTATTAACCAATTGTTTGAGGTTTATGTGAACTTATTTATAACCAATTGTTTGAGTTTCTATGTGAACTTATTTATAACCAATTGTTATAAGTAAAAATGACAAAAGTGAATAATACTAGAAAGTTGTTCCAAAATCATATAATATTATCTATATCTATACTATATTATAATGCATGAGAGATGGATATTTTAAGATACCCAAAAAATAAGAACTTATTCCCTTTTTATATATAAAAACACCCCTAAAATGAGGGTAACTTGGTCTTTTAAACACTAATTATATTTTAGTCCCTTAAAATTTTACACTTAAATCCCTTTATGTTAACAAAATTATTGCTAATTAGTTACACTTATCCCATTCCACAACAAATTTATAATTATTTTACGTATTCTTGTCATGTCTTATAAACTATAATGTTTTAAAAAAATCCAAAGGTACCGTGATGATACTCATTTTTGTAGACGTTTCGATAGTTGTCTTGGTCATTATTGTTGGGCGGATTAAAATATACAAGTAGATGATGCATTAGTGTATAAATGATTAAAGCAATGTGTTCTTTCATATTTCAAATGCTCATGACTCTCTACGTTATTGTCGTTATTATCAATTTAATAATATTCCAGCCCTTTTCACTCTGATTTTTGTTTGATTGAGATTGTTCACCAATTTGTTCCGATAACTCGAAACCTTGAACATACGGGTTTGATATGAGCTTTGTTTGTATGTTTGTGTATTTACTTGGTTGGGTGTACACACTTACATGGATTAACAAGTAGTAAACTGACATCAAACAAGCTCACTTGTTTTATCCAATTTGTTATATTAAAAAACTTTATATAATACCATATTCAACAAAATAGAATTTTAGTTTTCATAAAAAATTATAAAAACGTTTCTAGAAGCATTTTTGTTTTCATAAAACCTTTTTTATAAAAACTTTTTTTAGAAGTTTGGTAAATAAGTTTTCCACCAACAAACTTTTAGGAAAAACTCCATAATCTAAACATAATACATCTTCAAAAACTGAATACCAGATTGTGTTGCATCTTTTTAGGGATTATAAGTTCAAAAATACTCTTATAGATAATATTATATGTTTTCCACCAACAAACTTTTAGGAAAAAACTCCATAATCTAAACATAACAAACCTTTAAAAACTGAATACCAGATTGTGTTACATTTTTTAGGGATTATAAGTTCAAAAATACTCTTATAGATAATATTAGTTAGTTGAAAAAGCTACATGTTATTTAATTCGTTGGTTTATAGGTTCTCTAGTATAATTCATTAGTTTTTTCCACTTCAAGAAATTTCTTCTTCTTTAGATATAGTATAATTCATTAGTTTTTCTCATATCAAGAAATTTCTTGTTCTTTAGAATTCTTGGTTTACAGGTACTTTAAATTTCTGTTATGTATAACTTTGATTTATTCTTCTATGCTCACACTTAACATTCATCTTATTTATTATTTAGTGGTTATGAAGCTTCAATATTCATCCTTTCAAATCTTTACACAGGTATGAATGTTTCTAAAACATGATATATTGTTTTTGTATTATGTTTAACTGTGAACGTCGTTTTTATCCTATATTATATCACGGTAACATGATAAAAATATGTAACTAAAATACTTGACAGTTTTTTCCGGTTCCCAAACTGCTCCAGCTGATGTATTAGTTAAAGAGGAGAACAGAGAAGAAACTCATCCTCTAAAGGATCTAAAAATCAAACAGGAATAGATACAAAAAATTCCGGAGGACGCTGATCTCGATGATAACAAATGGTGGTATGACAAAAATAGATGAGATGTTTAACCCGTGTGATTACTAAATTAATCTCATCATGATGCAAAGTACTTGACACTTGAGCTTTTAGCTTTCAACTTCTATATTTAAGACTTATATTGTCACACCCCAACCGATGGCGGAATCATCGGGGCGCGGCACTAGGCGAATCAGATTGCTCAAGAGAATCCATAACGACTAAATAGCGACAATATTTATTACATTTGTTATCCCATACTAACAAACAATACAATCACATAAGTCATCACAGATTTCTTGTCCTCTCGAACAATTCAAATCCGACAACCTAGATTTTTAGGTGAGTTTCTAGACTTCCTATCTTGATTTGATGTAGATGGCGACTAAACCTGCAACATACGTTAAAACGACGTCAATACAAAAGTATTGGCGAGTATACAAGTTTTGATAGAGTAGCGTAAATGGTTAAAAGTGCTGCGAATTACCAAATACATAAACGAGATACCTCAACACATATATTAGACAGGTGCTACCAGCTATGTAACACCCCGGAAATATAAACTTTATATTAGAATTATAAAGTTTAAATAAACAAGAATTAATTAACTAGGAAATTATAACCTAGTTAACTACAAGTCTAGAAATAACTTGAAATAGGGTTAAAATAACCAAACTATATGTTAAACAAAAGTGGAGGGACTTATGTTGTTAAAATTGAAACTTATATTATTAATTTTAATAAAAACAAAACCAAACACCCCATTTGAGGTGTCTGGTCGATCAGGAGCAGGAGGGGGTGATTCCCCATTCTCAAAACCCTAAACATCACTAAACTCACAAATTGAAGGCTCAATCCAAGTTGAAATCGAAATTAGAGCCTGGATTTGTGACCCCCCATCGTAAGGAGATCATAAGGTATGTGAAATTTGGTAAAAATCCTCTACTTGAAATTCTCATGAACATAGAGAATCTGAAATATGGTCATGCATGTATGATATATAGATGAATTAAGAGCATTGTAGTGTCTAGGAGTAAACCCTAGACAAATACAAGTTGAAATCATGTGTAATTTTAGTAAAATCCATTAACACCCTTGTAGGTGATTGGTGGGTTATGTAGAATTTGGTAAACACTAGGAAATTGGATGTTGATCTAGTGTAATTTGACAATTGTGAAGTGACTTCAGAATTTTAGAAGCTAACAATTATGTAAAATGGGTTGATTGATCTGAAATTCGGGCTAAATGATAAACTAGGGACTTGCTATATAATCATGTAAAAATCTGCCCTTAAAGTGTTTGTTGAAATGCCTCAAAGGAGGCTCGAAACTGGAATTTTGAAGTTAAAACGCCTAATTGTGATGTTTTGGCAATTATGCGATATGTGATTTAAAAGAGTTCTAAACGCGATATAATTGAACTCTATAGGAAAGGATACCGGAGCGTCGAGTGGACAAGCCGGTGGTGAATTGCGGTTGAAGGGCGTGCACTAAAGGTATGTAACTTGACTCGTTACATTAGGTAAACTTTGATAATTTGCATAAGTATAGTGAATTGTAGAATAAAGGTTGTTTTAATTTGAAGCGATAATGATCGCTATATTGATTAATAAGACCAGGATTGGTTAGAACTTGTTGGTAGTCATCATAATGGAGGATTCCGTAGATGAGCCAAACGGGTCGAATAATCGATTAATGCGTGGCAAATGCTTCGTAATACAATAAATTGGTCTTTTGTTATTGTTGACAAATGACATATTAGAATACGAGGATTGAACATGTTGGTTTGTAGGATTGAACAAACAAATCAAACAAAATATAACATTCCAGAGCCTACAGTAAATTACGGTATATACCGTAATTTACGGTAGGGACCAAAATGTTACGGTGGATTCTTCCTGTTTTACGGTGGAACCAAAGTTTCCCAGGAGCTACCGTAACTTACGGTGACTACCGTAAGTTACGGTAGAGCCTTGACATTCATGTTGAATTTTGCATATCTTTGTTAAATCGAATCCGTTTTAAGCGTAGTTTCGATTATGTAATATTTCTAAGAACTCTAACACTAAGATTTGTTAAAAATCTTTAGTTTTCAGGTCTTGCAAGGAAGTGGACGATAATCAAGCATGTTTGAAGAACCGAACACAACTTTTGAAGCTTCCGCGTTATCTAACTCTAATAGACAATGTTTTTGGAAATGTAAACTATTTGCTAAACAACTTATGAATGTTTGAATTAGTCGTTAGTTGACTAATGTTTTGCTACCTATGAACTTTATCTATGGAACTTATGTTATAGTTTGGACATCTTTTACATAAAATTGTATGAATTATTACTAAATTCAAGTAGTAATTAGAAGGGTGTTACAAGCTAGGTCTCTCGAGCTGCGAATGCTATTCATCCTAACTAGACCCCGTCGGGTACCATAGTATTATACTAGTTAAGGCGGGACCTCGCGAGTAAAAGTCCTAACACATATGTAACTAGCATCACGTTTAAATATGCATAACAGTTATTCGCAAGTGATAAACAGTTTGATTGAATAATTTGTTTTTGATAATTTTGATTTGATAGGAACGTATGTTACACCCAAAATGCGATAAAAAGGGTTCGAGTATACTCACAGTCGGTGTTCAGCAAGTAAACACAACTTGGTTGGATTGAAGGGAGCGCGTCTGAGATTAGCCTGATTACATATTGATAGCGTAAGCGTTGAACAGTGCGTTAAACGGTGGCGAGTGAACCAAGTGTCGAATGGTAATCCCATCGGATGGCTATCCGATCGGTTGGCCATTCGATCGGATGTCAATCCGTTCGGATGGCCATTCGATTGGATTGACATTCGTTTGGGATGGATGTGTTTGTGTATGATGGCTTTGAAGTTTTCGTTGTAGCATTTTGAAAATAGAGAAGTATCTCTACCCTTCAGGTTGATCGATCGAACGGTCGTTCGATCGGATAGCAATCCGATTGCCGAGACATTTTGTAACACCCCAAAATCTAATAATAGGCTACTTGAATGTTTAAAAGTTTTAAATAAAAATTTATTAGGTTATAATAAGCAAGGAAGTTTAGAAAGTTAGTAAAATGTACTAGAATTATAACATAAATGATCTTAAGGGGGAGTGTGGGTGTGCGACGCAGGAGGAGCGACCAGGAAGGGAAAACCCCTTTCTAGCCCTAGTTCATCAAATCACCACAATTGGATGTGTAATTTCACCTAATTTGAATGCATGTGATCAAATTCTCCACCATCTAAGAGTTTCCTACATAGGGTAAGTTAGATTTTGAGATTTGGTGCTAGTTAGTGATCATGGGTTTTGAGAAATCTGTGAACTAGTATGAAATTAAGCTTGTGTATACATTAGAATTATCATTTAGAAGATGTTATATGCCTGAATTCAGTTGTATTGAAAGTTTGAAGTAAAACCCATTTAATCTAGTGTTATGGTGATCTTGTAATTCAATGATTGTGTAGATATGATAGATGAAAGTATCTGTATAAAGATGATTGATGAATTACCATGTTGTAGGATGATTTTGTTATGTGATTTTGATTGATAAAGAGTTGTGAAGTTTACTAGGGAAATTATACATAAAACACTTGAACTTAGTGCTAAAATTCTTATATGCACACCAAGTGTTCGATTAAATGCTTGAATAGTGATTCATGTAATTTTGAAAGAATTAGGATGTTTTGCCTTGTGTGTAAAATATGGAAATGATAATTGTGAAAGGGTGTGTGTATGGAATGTGAATTTAATATGAACGCGAAAGCTATGTGAACAAAGGTCATGATCTAATTAAGAATGGAAATACGTGTAGGAATCAAGGAAGAAGGATGAAGCTCCGGTTCGCAACAAAAATCTCAAGATCGAAGTAAGTTCAATTACTTACAAGTTTATGTAATGTTAATAGTTGTAGAGTTATCATTACAAATCCATGTTTATTGTTGGTCTTATAATCAGTTAGATTCTAGTTAAAAATTATAGAAGGTATGTTCTTAATTGAAATTGTAGTCAAGAATAAGATTTCATATTGATTCGTATTGAACGGGTCAATTGGAATAGAATGGGAATGTTCATGATTTGGTTTATGAGAATGATCCGTTATGAACGGGTTGATTAGTATGGAATAAGTATGAAACATGATGATAGCATGTCGAACCGTATCTAAATGGGTCGACCGCTTGAAAGAATGAATGTAAGAAAAATTGAATGATAATGTTGGTAAAAATTTAAGTTATTGACAAGTTTTCTTTGTTGTAATAATAGATAAATCTCAAGCTTAAGTGCTTTGGCCTCTCTCTCGGATCGAACACGCACCACGTCAACTACATATGCGCTTCCGATTTAAGTCGCTCACTTAAAAAAAGGGTCAAAATGGTTTTGTAATGTAATGTTAAACTAATTTAGGATGTTTGTAGTAACTTGGGTATTTTCCTTAAAACTATTTTGGGCGGTATCGCCAAAATACTTGTAATGAATTTTTGTATGGTTGTATTTCTCGTCTTTTCAAAAGATGTCTTTGCGCTTTGTTTTTGAATGAAATTTGGTTAAAAACAGGGAATCGTTTATGGTACAAACGGGTCATGCCCAAATTTTATTTATTATGTGAAAAAGATATGTGTCATGTTGTAGTGTTTCGAAAGTATGAAATTGTGAGCGTTTCACATTTCTAGTCAGAACAAGTTCACAGCAGGATGGTCACTCGATCGGATGGCAATCCGATCGGATAGCAATCCGTTAGAAACTGATGTTCTTTGAAACTCATGAAAATGTTTAACTGTCGAAATTCCAAATGTCAGCTGATCGGATGGCAATCCGATCGGACGGCAATCCGTTCGACGTTCAGAGCCTTGCGAGTTTGAAGAAAGAGTTTAAGTGTGGAACCAAGTGCAATCCAATCGGATAGCAGTTCGATCGGATGGTTATCCGATCGGACGGCAATCCGTCCCAACGAATCTGATCGTCTTGAACTTGATTATTTTTTAAAGTTTGCAGTTTGATCGAGACGGTGTGACAACGTCTTAAACAATGGAACTCCACCAAGGCTAAGTCATCAGATCGGATGGGAATCACCCCGTTCGATCAGTTAACTGTCCTTGACGGTTGTTCGTGTTCAACCCGTTAACCGGTCATCTCGTCGATAGAAACCAGTTCTCAAACCGACACTTCACTATAGAATGAGTAGAAAGTCTGAACGAGCTCCGATTCTATCGGTCTTGAGTAAAAAGTTAAGAAAGCTTGAGAGCAACTTGAAATACTTAGATTCGGCTTAGATCTAGGTGCGATTAGTGTTTACATACCGTGGAATCCATTAGATCCGAACTGTTCTTGATGAGATGAGGTCACACTTCATTGTTCCTAAGAACTCCATGATGACATCACCTTAGAACGCCCCAAATCAGAGGATTTTACTGTGAAAAGGTGAGATTTGTTGTTGGAAAAGGTGAAGGAGTGCATGTAGATCATAGAAGTACAAGATTTGAGGTAGAAACTTACAAGAATCGCGAGAAATCGAGAGAAAATAGCCCCAAAGCGTGCTGGTCGAGTGAGAGTTGTCATATCACTTGAACAGTGATGTGACAAAGGCTATTTATAAGTGAAGAGGAGAGAAGGTGATGGAGTGCAAGGGATCGGATGGCAATCCGATCGGATGGCCATCCGATCGGTTGGTCACTCGATCGGATGGTCATCCAATCGGATGACCATTCGATCGAATGGTCGTTTGATCGGTGGTCTCCGGCGAGTTGTGTTTTGATGTTTCGTTTTGTTCGTTAAGCGTTGCGATAGTTTGGTCACCCATTTTCATACACACATTCATATATTTATTATAATTAGTCACATAAGGTCGTATAAATATCCACATTTCAAAGTCTGCGTTGCGATAATCGAGTTGCGCGTTTCGAATATGCGTTGCGTTGCGACACATCACGGCTATCGAGGAGGGTAGAATAGGTCCTCACTCAACGTCATCGTGAGTGTTAGTATGTGCGATGTGATGTGTTATAGCGATAAAGTATGCGTAATATGCGAAAATACTGCGAAGTAGCGATGTATTCGATATAGCTACATTATGATCCGAATCTCTGATGCTAGGCGTAACGAGTATAGCGAGTAGTAACAACGCACGAACGTGCGGGTTTTTACATATATTTCCTTATTCGTGTGCTACTTTATATAACTTTTATTTATGTTTAGGACTTATTTTTTCTTATTCGTGTATTATTTTATTGCATCAATGGTTTCTTTAAGTACTTGATAATTTAAATTCTTAATGTAATAATTACTAGACATGTGTAATACTTATGACATATATCCACCACAATAATGCTATCATAAATATTATACGAATAAGAAAACTACCAGAAACGAGTACCGCAATGCAAAGTGTTGCCCCCGCCGCATCACACAGGCACCCTACTAGTGTAAAGAAATGTGTAAACACTTTATGACGATTTCGTCTACGTAAACATGACGTATGCATGCCTTCAAAGTCTCAAAAACTTAATTTAAAACAACCTCATGTATCATATAGTATTTTTAAAATAATGAATCTTGTTGATGTGAGAAAAAAACAAAAAAAGAACAGCTACACACGTCCTTTTCTTTATAAATCTTTACTCTCTTCATTACTTATATTAAACATTTAAAAAATAGGATATGGCCATAAAAATTCAAGTTTTATATATTTCTATGAAGATCTTTGATTAAATACAAACTCAAATAAGATTAACCCCACAACAAACTATACAACTACTTTACCAAAACCAACATTGTTCTTCTTCCCTTATGTTCTTGCACTCACTTACTATATATAGCCGAAGCCGAAGGCCGCGGATAAGCGGTGGAACGCTCACCGCTAGCGGCACCACCGTCTTGAGAAACTAACCGCCTCGTTTGTGCCTCATTGGCGGAATGTCTTCGTAACCTTGCCGCCTTCTTTGGATCTTGAAGTAACTCCAGTTCTTTAACCACATCAACCATGCTCGGCCTCAACCTTGGATCCGTCGAAATGCATCGTAGGGCTAGGTTAGCTGTGGCGTGGACCCCGTTTAAAGTGTATTGGCCTTCTAGACGGTTGTCAAGAATCCGAAAAAGTTTCCGTTTGTGGGGTAGGTAGGGTTTGGCCCATGCAACTAGACTTTGTTCACCCGTGGGTCGGTTTTTGTCTATGGCTCTTCGGCCAGACAACATTTCGATGAGGACCACTCCAAAACTATACACGTCACTTTTCGTGGATAAATGACCTATAAATGACCAAACATAAGACGATTAGATAAAAGAAAAAAAGTACTAAAGTTGAGAGAAAAAGACGTTAGTATACCGGTGGCTAAATATTCAGGGGCGGCATAACCATAGGTCCCCATGACCCGTGTCGAAACATGGCTTTTGTCGCCGGTGGGCCCGTCTTTAGCTAGCCCAAAATCGGAGAGTTTAGCATTGTACTCCTGTTTAAAAGAAACAATTAGTGGATAATTAATTGATTTAACCATTTAATTTAAAGTACATCACAGATGACATACCGAATCAAGTAACACATTAGAAGTCTTAAAATCCCGATAAATCACTTTGGTTTCGGCACTATGAAGAAAAGCTAGTCCTTTAGCGGCTCCAAGAGCAACCTTTAACCGAAGACTCCATGTTAGCGGTTGAAAATAAGATCCTTCTGTAGAAGAAAAAAAATGTACAAAACCCATCAATCATATGAAAAACTCGATCTTTTTATGTCGTGCTAAACGTAACTCACCCCTTATATTTTTACCGATTGTAACCCCTTATCTCTCTACTTTACTCAATAGAGGATACATTTAGCATACAGAAGTACGTTTAGCCAACCCATCTTTTTAACGTATGAAATCATTATAACTTTTAAGAAAACACGACTTACTCCTGAACAAGTGATTCTCCAAGCTGCCTCGAGGCATGAACTCGTAAACTAGAAGCCGATGTTCGTCTTCTAGACAATACCCAATCAAATTCACCAGATTCGGGTGCGAAAACTGCCCTAAATAGTTCACTTCTGCCTACAATAATCATACACAATTTGCATCATAAACATATCAATTATGACATAAATGGAATTATCACTTTTCTTTTCTTATTTAAACGCGAACACACCCCCTAAAATCTACTCATAAAATCTAATGGAAATGAGGTTTACCAGCCATTCCCTGTGACCTTGAAAACTTTCTGCATTAAGTCTTTTAACAGCAACAACGACTCCAGACCCCGGTTTTGAAGCGGCGAACGATTGTTCATCGATCCACCCTTTATAAACTGACCCGAACCCACCTTCGCCCAACACGCTATCGGGTCGAAAATTTCTCGTAGCCATTCGAAGATCCGAATAACTAAAACTCTTCAGATTACAAGATTGCAAGATTTCGCCTTCACTCCGGGGGATCGGAGGGTTGCAGTTGCTGCCACTTGAATTTCCATTATCATTTCCTTCTGTACTTCCAGTTCTTGAACTCACCCCTAAATTATTAACAAATATATAATAAAATCAGATAATTTTATTATGATTTCAGAATATTCTCATACCTTTTTATCAATTCCTTAATGGGTATTTAAAATTGATTCAATTCCATCATAACCCTTATTTCAAAATTGAATCTTGATAAATTATAACAATAAAAAGATTCTCAAAAACAGAGAAGTTCTTGAACTCACCACTAAATTATTAAACAAGATGCAATAAAATCAAATAAATTTTTTCTGATTTTAGAATATTCTCATCCCTTTTTATCAATTCTTTAATGGGTATTTCAAATTGATTCAATTCCCACATAACCCTAATTTCAAAATCTAACCTTGACAATTATACTAAAAAAAAAAAAAAGATTCCCAAAAACAGAAAATTGATCATTACAAACCCTAAAAAACTGCATTAATATTAATAAAACATAATAAATCAGTACCTGTGTGATATGGGCTTTCAGCTTTGATTCTAGCACTCAAACAAATACCCATTGAAATGATTATTATTCTTGAAAATGGGTGTCTTTTTTCACTTCAACAAGATTCTTGAAACTACAAGATTTTATAAAAAGAAAAGCAGATCTTGATCTGGGTGTTGTGAAAAAGAAAATCTTTTGCACTGGAACCAAGTTTCACAGTTAACTATGCCACTATTAAATTAAAAAAAAAAAAAAAAAAGCTTTTTTTAACAATTTGTGATAAAAAGGATGAATTTGCAGAAACCCACAACGAGGTTCAGTAGCAAGATTATGAATCTTGATCTGCACCTCGTTTTTATGAATTTTTTTTTTATTTGGTGGTGGCCGGTGGATGGTGGGTGATTAGAAAGATTTTTGGTGGGTGTTTAGGCAACAATTGGTGAGTGGGGTGGTGGATATAGTTTGAGATAAAGTGTATTAATGGCGGATTTGGCTGCTAAATACTTGGTAGTGATGTGGATGTTAGCCGGTAGCCGGTGGCCGGTGGGTGGCTCATTCACACTACTATCTAGTTTGCTTCATTTCACACACTCATGAGTCATGACTCACCAACTAGTTTTATTTCGAGTAGTTTTTAACCAACTATATTTTGTTAGTTTATCGACCCTGGGTCTTATTGGAAGCAGTCTCTTTATTTCTACGGGGTAGAACTAAGGCTGTCTACATCTTACCCTCATCCTACCTTAGCTTTGCTATTGATTGGATTTACCGAGTATGATGATGATGATGATATTTTGTTAGTTTGTTTCCTCATAATTCTTTTAACTGCCAATTTCTTGTGGTTTGGTCAACGCAATCTTCAAATTGGAGAGGTCTGTCGTTTTATTCCGGTCAGACTATATTGTCTTAACCGGGCTTTTGTTGGCTTCAGAGTTTGGCTTGAAAGTTCTCCTGGAAAACCATACCGTATGTTGTCACTTGACAGTCGTTGTGCTACTACAAGAGCAGAACTCTATGGTGTAACACACGGTGGGATGAAAACTCGGGTGGTTCGGGATTCGAACTGACAACCTTTGTCGCAACCCCCGTCCCCTTTAACAAACCCGGGAACAGGCGGCCGCGGCCAATTTCGGTGGTATCTAGGTTTTATCCATTTTTGCAGCGGAAATTTCATCAGGACCGTAGTTAGGAAATATCTTATCAAAGTAAAATACCACACTTTCGTAATATTAAACACATGGGATAAAACCCAAGTTTTAAGTACACACATTATCATAGGAATAAATCCTATTTTTATTTAATAAAAACATCTATTTATTTTAGGTAACTTTATTGCCACTTTTCCAAGCCTTCAGTGTTGTCCAGCTGGTTTCTATTTGGCTTTCACATTTTGTTACCTGAAACGCGTTTAAAAACATTTTGTCAGTGGGAGATACTGGTGAGTGAATCCCAGTTTAATCAAGTTTAATTGAAAACCATTGTACAGTATTGCGGGCGGTCTCGCAATTACATTTGTTTCCAAGTCATATCAATTACCACCCACGGTACTGTCAACCCGACTTGTGGAAATGTTACTCCTCGCAAGGCAGTAACAAATTTTGTATACAAAACCCCAACATACCGACGATAATTGTATCCTTACAAATACTCAATAACTGCTTAATATATAATTAATTGTGTGAGGTTTTGTAAAAACAGTTTGCAAAAAGGAGATTACTCACATTGTTGTCTTAGGTTTTCTTTAAGGGTTTCCTGGTGACAATCTATAAATTACACAAATGCACACGTGTTAGTATAATAACTCATTTTAACATTAGTAATACCCTCCCCGAGACGACATTCCAACGACTACGTCGGGTAGAACCACGACAACCGTTACGGAACCCAAGATCAATCGGGCAGCGTATTTAATACGTATCCAGGGGTTATGATACTTACAACGGAGCAGAACCTCGTTATTTAGGGGGGGTATTATACCCGAGTATAGCTTCTACTATTAAGAAATTCGTGAGAGAGAAAGAGATTTGAGTGATCGGAACTGAAGGCCGATGCCCTCAATTTATAGGGCTGTAATTGGACTTCCTCGCGGCCCGCGACAGCCACAGCTGTCTCTTTCGCGGCCCGCGAGATAGGTGGCTAGGGCTTAGGGTCGATTGGTCACCACCATAGACTTGCCGGGTGTTGTGCCACGTGGCACTCCAGGGTTTCGCCAACTACACCTCGCTCGCGGCCCGCGACAGATCAGGAGGGATCTGTCGCGCCCCGCGATAGCCCAAATAATTTCGTTTTTATTTAATTTTAATAAAAATTAAGGTATTCAGGGTCCGTTTTCACGTATGGAGTGTATTTTAGGACATATTGGGGTACTCTAAATATTTTTAGGGTGTCGAGAATATTTCGAGGGTTGTTATAACCTTGCACAAAACCTACCTCAAATCCTTCATTGTCTAAATCCACCAAAAGTGACACAAGTGGAGATCAAACTTGTGTATGCACTAGACCAGAGGTGGGGATGTAACTTGTTTCCTCATATTTGATGTTTAATCAAGAGTGTTTAGCTTAAGGGATTTTTTTTCTTTTTTACGTAACCAAGCTAATAAATATGTTTTGAAGTGTTTGGATGAAGTAAAAGAAATTGTATTACATTTTTTTTAATCGTGATTGTTGATTATATATATGAACTGGCCGAGTTACATCAATATCGCAAGTAAGCGAGCAACAAACTGCGCCGCTACCCCTTTTTATGTTAGAATTGAACAAGTTTTATAATCACTTTTTAAGTGGGTATGATTATGGTTGTTGTAATCACTTTTTAAGTAAGCATAAACAAACATATGTAATTCCATGAATCCTCTAAACTTGAAGTAAGTTAAATTTCGTGTTTATGTGATTTAAAAAATACATTAAAAGTTGTCCATTGTGTATTATGACTACACTACATGTTATTAAAGAAAATAAATAAATAGCTGTTATTTTGTATCTTTATTTTAATTTGTCTTTTTTACCTCGTACGTTGCGGCAATTATTTGTTTGGTGTTCATTCACTTCATTACGGTATCAATACATTTCACCCATCTATTGGCGAAGCTTTATCCCCCGGTTTCACTGATTTTTCGCTCGTAGTGTTAATTTTACCGAAAATTTCTGAATTATTTTAAGTGTGAAATATTGGATTTTAAGAGTCCGGTCCCCACTGAGTTTTTGTTCAAGCTCCGTCACTTCACCCATGAAAAGGACAATTCTTTTATGTCTTCAACCATTTTACCAATGAAGATGTATCGATTGTTAAACTCTTTCTCGTTTCTTGTCTTTCAAATTTGGGGTCGTAAGAAGAACAACTCCAATCAACTTCTTCTAAGATTTGAAACCTTTAGCATTGTCAACCACTTGTAGCAGTGCCCGACTCACTTCAAGTCAAACACTAACTAATAAAATACGAATGAATATGTAGCACAGAAAAAGTCAAACAAATGCTTTTAAGACTTTAAAGGTTTCATAGGTGTCCCAGTTGTGAAAAGGGTTGGCCAAAAATATTCCTCCATTTTTAACAAATACTAACCCCCCCCCCCCCCCCCCCCCCCTCCTATCTAATCATTCACTAATATCTTTTTGGACCAGCGTTTAAACTTTAAAGGGCGTACAAGAGACACAATGAGTTATACTGGCATTTTAAGCGTTTTAACATGTGTATGGGATGGTGAATTGGGTTATACGTTCATTAATAACAGGTATTAATATAGAAAAAGATGAGTAAAAGGGTAAGCGGTGCTCAAGGCAGAGGCGAGCAAAGTGGCAAAACATGAGAAAGCCTGCCTGGAGAATCAACATGTGTTTGTCCCGTTTGCGTTTGATACCTTTGGTGGTCTCGCTCCTGACGCTGTGCGACTTTTGAATCGGGTTCAAAAAGTCGTTAATAGTAATTCTTCGTCGCTAAAGGTTTCAAACTTTGTATTTAGTAGAAGGGGTAACTTTGTAGAATAGTAACCAAGTTTCAATAGTGTTCCAATTAGGTCACTCAAGTTTTAAAAGTGTTCCAATCAGGTCACTCAACATTCATTCTTCATTAAAATTAAGGGTTTTTTCATCCATTTTATAGGTAACCGTGGTGATGTGGATTTTTGTTTCTTTTTTCTCTTTTGTTTCATGCTAACGTCGAGCGATGACGTGGATTGTAACTTGTTTTTTTAAATTTTAATGTAATTAAATGGTTTTTATTTTTAATAAATATAATTTAATATATTAAAATAATTTGACCCCAACATCTTATGCTCTATTTTTTTCTTGACACGTGGAAAAAAAAAGACATGGCTCGATTTGAATGTTAAGTTATCTAATTGTGACAAAAACGACACCAGTGACCTAATTAGAACACTTTTAAAACTTGGTTACTATTCTGTGAAATATTCCCTTAGTAGTAGAATTGGTTTTTCTATTCAAAAGGGGGTGGCGGCGCAACTTGTTGCCCGACTACATGTCATTGCTTTGTAATTGCCCTTTTTCGTGTGGAATGAAATGTCCCATTACCAAAAAAAAAAAAGTATGAGATTAAAATTTTAGGGGTGTGGTAATATAATGACTCTTAATAACTTGTATAAGGGTGTATAAGAGGGTAAACCGGGTCATATGAGTGTTTAATAAATAGGAAGTGAATAAGTAACAAATTGTACATTTACCTACCTCCCAAGTGTGTGACATTTGTTTTAAATATTTTAGTCATCTTTTCTAAAGTTGAATTACAGATAGGACTGTAGGATGATCAAATAAGCAAAATTAATGTACCTTTTCTAACCGGCTTTTTAGGTAGACACTACACAAGTAAGACAAAAACTTAAACATGTTTTATTAATGTTTTATTAAAGTTTAGATGCCATTAACATAATAATTAGAATAAATTACGTTTTTGGTTCCTGTGGTTATATCACCTTTACTATATTAATTCAAAATAAGAATTTTTAACATATCTGACCCCATGGTCTCTATAACTAACAATTTTAGCCCCTAAGTCTATCCATTTTAGCCCTCATGGTATCTATAACTAACCATTTTAGCCCCATAATCTCTAGACTTAGGGGCCAAAATGGTTAGTTATAGAAACCATGGGGGCAAATATGTTAAAAAAATTTATTTTAGTCTAATATAGTAAAAGTAATATAACCGCAGGGGCCAAAAACGTAATTTACTCTAATAATTATAAGTACAATGACTAGTATGAATAAAAAAGAATAATGAATTTTAATAATCCAAACTATTAGTCGTTGGCCAACAACGGTCCCAACTTCAAAAATAACCAGCGGTGGTCCTACATTTTCACATATTGTAAACTAATGGACTTTTACTAACAGAACCTTAATTTCTTTTTGTCTCCTTATCCTTTTTGGTTTACTAAAAGTTCATTGGTTTACAATATATGAAAAGGTGATACCACCACTGGTTATTTTTTAAGTTAGGACCGTTGCCGGCCAACGGATAATAGTTAGGATTGTTAAAATCCATTATTCCGAATAAAAAATGGTATCATGGCCCAACATATATTTAAAAAAACTGATATGCACATATCTACTTGATGATTTAAAAGTGTGTTTAAAAGAGATATTGAGAAATGTAACAGAATCAATGAGAAATCAGATATATATATATATATATATATATATATATATATATATATATATGAATAAGTTAAAATGAGAACCACCTCGAGTTGTAAGAACCAGCGAGAACCACCCCCGCGGGGGGCCGTTTTCTTTTAATGGTCAAAGGGCATAAAGGTAAATTCACCCTAATGTTGATCTGCAACCTCATATAATTCTCATTTCATCACTTTGAAACCCTCAAGTTAACCTACCTCTAAAATCAAGAGTTGTTCATTGGCGATCAGGCATTCTTGAAGAATTACAGTCTATTGGAACTCTGTTACGAGCATGGATCTTCGATTATGGAAGGTTATCAGTATTTCGAATCGGATGAAATGTACCGTAAGTGACATGCAAGCTCACAGGGTCTGAATTAGGTAACATTTGAACCTTTTTCTGTGTTAATTTGTTATTGATGTTTGTTTACAGGTGAAACCCAAACTCAATTTACCATAAAATTTCACCATGGAGGTAATTTTGTAGAAAACCCAAATAGGAAATACTTTGGTGGGAAGATAAACTACATTGATCATGTAGATTTTCGAGTGTTGAATACGGATGTTTTAAAGTAGGTAAAATGACCAGAAAGGGAACCAGCATCAAGTGTGGTAAATGTGGGAACGTGGGTCACAATGTCAGGAGCTGCAAAGGACAAGGGGGTGAACAATCCACTGCTTCACAGGAATCACACACTGCCACTCAAGGTGCACCAGTTTACAATCTTTATGAGTGACGGATGGTTTTTATGGTTTATAGTATCTGTAGTTGCTTGGTTGTTTGTCAAGTTTGTTCAAGAAAATGTTTGTTTTCATTTCTGCACGTTTGACTATGGTTTGTAACTTTAGACTATGTTTGTCATGAAGATGTTTGGTTGTTTGACTATGATTGTATATGGCTGCTTTATTATGTTCACATTTGTGTTCAAACAGAATTTTGGCGAAAAGTGATTCGATTACATTGCAACATTTAGTACAAATAAGTGGTCCAAAATACAACATACAACCAAACAAATCTAGATGCTGCTTTCTACCCTATTTCCAGTGACAATCATCCAAACAAGACCAATCCGAATCAGAACCATGCTCCCTTTCATATGGGTCAAAGTACCAATCATCCTCTTCATCCCAATATGTGTAATCCCATGCATGTGCCAGCACTTCAGGGTCATAATCCTTTGTCGGATCTCCGAATATCTTTTCATAATCTGTTTCTTGCTCCAAGTAAGGTCTGAGTATCTCAGAGTCTTGATCCTCAAAGTATACATAACTGTTTGGTTCTTCGGTTGCAACGACGTCTTCATCCTTAGCAATATCTTTCTCATTCTCAACTATATCTTTCTCTTTGTCAGCAATACCTACATAATTACAAACAGGCTACCAAAACAAACATAAAGTAAGAACTTGAAAAGGACCATTGCATAAACTTGAAAACTCATAACTCAAATACACTTAGAGTCAAAATACACAAACTAATCCAATTTCTCCACATTTAACTACTTAAGCAAAAAAAGTAGAACAATCAAGACCCAAGTAATCCCTAAGTACATCTTCAGTTTGAACACATCGCATTCTTGTACCGAGCCAACTGGTCTTTGCACTTAGCCAACTCATCCTTATCTTTAATGCTTTGAATTAAAGCAGGCATTACCTCTTGACAAATCGGACATCCCTGTTCTTCACCAACATCAGCCCATCTGAGGAATCCACATCCTCCAACCTATTATCGGACATCATAAGCAACATGACAACTCGTAATAATCACAGAAGTAGTTTCAATAACCATAAAACATAATTCACTTACACATCGAAGATACCATCGACCAGGATTATCTTTGGATTCTGATTGTTTGAAAACTGTTTGCCCACCACAAGGACATATAATGTCTGAAGCTTGAGTTTTGCCCATTGTCTCCTTCGATCGAAGCACAGAGGAAGAAGAGGAAGACATGTTCAGCAACAACGATGAATTTAGGGCTTGCAGATTTGGGGGGCGATTGAAGAATTGGGTGAGAACGATTGAACAACGTTTAGGGCAGATGAATTTAGGGCTTGCAGTTTCTTAAATGAGGAAGACAAAGGGCAGTTTGGACATTTCAACATACACTAACGGTAATATTAACGTTGACATGGTCCAGGGGTAAAATTGCGACATAATATCAACGTTGGGGGGTAAATTGCCATTATTTCGTTAGGGGGGTCAGAGTGCCAATTGCCCTAAACCCCTGAGGGTAAAATTGCAGTTTACTCTATAATATTAAATGGTTAACTATATAAACTTAGGTTAACTAAATATGTGCAACAATCCATTATTTGCATAGAAATGTTATGTAATATTGTTTATTGGACGATCCGGTTCATAAAATCACCTAGCCAGAAAAGTAACGAGATGTGTATAAAGCTTTTGCACTAGTGGTTTTTGTAATTCGCTCAGAACTGGCCTTGTGCTACTCGATTAGCGTATAACTGAACCACATGTCACCAATGGTTTCGGATTTGTGATAGGTTTTTCTTAACTATTATGGGTGGCGGTGGTCTCGCGCGCACGCGCGGGAGGGGGTGGTTAAAAAAATTAGTGTAGTTTGTGATAATAAATCTCGATCGTCCCCTTTAAAAGTTTGGTTAAACTTTTCATTGCCCCTAGAAAAAATCATAAATCACCACTTGGTGTATGGAAAACACTAGGTCAAGTTTAAAGTTGCAATGGTTTGTTTAGAGTTTGGGGCTGTTTTGACAACTTTTGAATGGGTAAGTGCTAAACCAGTAAAATATTTGAACTAGTAACAGGTCTGGATAATTACGAGCTAGTATAATATTTAACCATTCAGAGGCCAATGTATGGTGAATTCAGATAAAATGTCTTAACCATTCAAGCTCAGTATAATGCTTAACCATTCAGAGACAGATGTCTTAACCATTCAGAATCTAAGCGTGAAACAAACAGTTTGAACTATTAAATGTTCAACGAGTAAGGGGCTGTTTGGCAACTTCTGAATGATTAAGTGTTGAATCAGTAAAAGGTCTGAACCATTAAGTGCTGAACCAGTAAGAGGTCTGAACCATTAAGAACCAGTATAATGCTTAACCGTTCAGAGGCAAATGTCTGACTAATTCAGATTAGAGGTCTTAACCATTCAGACTCACTATAAAACTTAACCATTCAGAGGCAAATGTCTGAACCATTCAGACATCTGCTCGCGAAACAAACAATCTGAATCATTAAGTGCTGAACCGATAAGAGGTCTGAACCATTAAGAACCCTATTAAAAGCTAAACAAACAGCTCCTAAAATGTCTAAACCATTAAAAGCTCATTAAAAGTAAAAGCTGAAAAAGATGTCCATTCTGAAACATGAGGGTAAAACAATAGTTATGATTGGTGGGGAATGAGAAGAAAATGAGCATAAAATGAGGAGTGAAGTTTTCTAGAAGACGTGTACGGAATTTATTGTTTTTGCGAATGAAAAAGTCAAACCCATTGCGAGATTTACGGTGCGTACATACGCCTAACTTGTGCCACCACACCCCCTACCATTTTTTTTAATTATTATTTCCAATTATTATACATCAAAACATCTCTATGTTCCCTCTGATTTTAATTTATAAATCTACCCACAAGAAAACATGCAAAGGTATATATTAAACTTTGTAGGAGCTTGATTTGATAAAAGAAAATGAATTAATTTAGAATCCGATACTTTTCTTTTTGCATATAATTTTAATGAATTGATTCATTTTCTTTTAAATAATTGAATCGGCGTCACTTTTAAAGTGTGAAGTAAATAAACCAAAAGAATTGACCTCCCGCTCTATCCCACTGCCACCGTTTACAATGTTGTTTTGGGGGTCGATTGTGCAAAGGATTTTTCATAAAATCATCAACGAACATCGCTATTGATGTTCACGCTGCTAACTATTAGATTACAACAATCATTTCCGCATATGGAATTGATTGTTCTTGTTGTAACAAGCAAATGTTAGATGTTGATGGCGGTTGGATTTCAACGATCATCAACTCATATTGACTTGAGTGTTCGTGTGGCAATATATTTTTTTTTTCATAATGTATGTATAGAATAGTTATAATAAATCACATTAAAAAAATTACATATCCATCCTTCACCTAATCAATCATTATAATTTTACGTGACAAATTCTTATATAAATTTATAAACTCACAACCGATTCAACTTTATATCCATTACAACTATATATAAATTCCTAAACTTTATAAATTTATATGAGCCTTTTATAAGTTTACATATAAACATTACTTACCTAAATTTTGTGAGAAATGATAATTGAAATAAATAAAAGAGAGAAAAAAAAAAGAAAGAAAGAAGAGTGTTGGTGCATATGTCTGTCGACTTCGTATTGTATCGAGTCTTGTATTCGTTTATATAGATCAGGGTACGATAAACGAGAATCGTATAGGATAAATGACAAAGAGCCATTTCGTACGAAATAGCAGTTTGCTATTTCTCACGAAATGAACCCTAGTCATTTCGAGTCATTTCGTACGAAATACCAAGTCTATAAATAAGTGTCGTGCTGATTCATTTGTAAGGTTTTGTGATTCCGGTACCGAACTGCTGCCGACGTGTTATTCGATCTGTAACAGTGTAATATCAATATACAAGACATTTAAAGAGGAAATCAAGCTGTATTCAAGTCTGTATCATTGTTTCCGCCTTTGATATAGATTAGAACTCTTCTGATAGACTCGTTTAGATCGTTTCTCGATCCTACAAGTGGTATCAGAGCTCAGGAGGAAGAGTTCTTGCCAAATCAGCTCGATTTCATCATAATTTCTGACTTCTACACCTTCTTTTCAAAATTAAACAAGATTTAACGGTCAAAATGACTTGAATTTCACACATCATGAGCGAAACACCATTTTAATGAATCCTTGAAATAATTGGACTTAAAATCGATCTAGAACTTGTTAGATTTGTTTATTTCGCTTGAAAACATGATCGTTTGAGTGACGTCAGCAGCAATTCGCACGAAATAGTCTATTCCGTTTGAATCTGGTATTTCATTTCGCACGGAATACACGTTTGATTCTTCATTTCGCACGAAATCAATTCCTTGAAACTCATTTCGTACGAAATCAACTGTTTGTACCTCATTTCGCACGAAATAGGCTGTTTGTTCTGCATTTCGTACGAAATCAACATCTATTTCTTACTAGAGGACTATTTCGTTTGAAACCGGTATTTCGTGTGAGAGTGCATTTCGCTTGAAAGAAGCTATTTCGTACCAAAGATTGTTTTCGCTTGAAAGAGGCCATTTCGCACCAAATTTCATTTCGCACGAAATCAACTGTTTGTACCTCATTTCGCACGAAATAGGCTGTTTGTCCTGCATTTCATACGAATTTCGTACTAGATGACTATTTTGTTTGAAACCGGTATTTCGTGTGAGAGTGCATTTCGCTTGAAAGAAGCTATTTCGCACCAAAGATTGATTTCGCTTGAAAGAGGCCATTTCACACCAAATTTCATTTCGTATAAAAAGTCATTTCGTGTGAACTTACTTTTTGTGTAAATTTTGTGAATTTGTGAAATAGGTTATCAAAACATGGAAGGGGAATTTTACAATGCTTTTGCTACACCAGTTGCTCCAGTTACAGCTGCCGAAACTGTTTACAGTGAGAATGAGACAGGAACTTACCAGAAACCGCCAAAGCTTATGTACATTGAAGATTTTAAAGGATGGCAAAATCGGTTTGAAAACTGGGTGCAAGCATATAGGTTTGATGCATGGTGTTCGCTAGATGTAGATTACGTTAAACCGAAAAATGAACGTGGGATTGAAAAAGCTTTCAGTGATTATTCAGATGTTGAGAAATTGAAATACACCAATGAAAAAATGATGATTAGTCTTCTCCAGCAATCTGTAAAAGAAGATATTTTTGTGTTACTTCAACATGAAGGAACTGCTAGATCAATTTGGTTGGCATTGATTAATAAGTTTAAAGGAAGTGCTGACATGATAAAGAACAAACAAGCTTTACTAAAGAAATCATTTGATATGTTTGTGGCTTTTGAAAGTGAAACAACAAAAATGACAATTGATAGATATTGTCATCTGGTCTTGGAAATGGGAAGATTGGATATAAAAAAGGACGACGATGAATGGGTTGATAAGCTAGCTGATGCGTTACCTCATAATAAGTGGGGAACGTATTTGTTAATTTTGAAACACATGAGAAAATCTGAAAACATGAATTTGGCAAAATTCATCCAGAAGATTGAAGAACATGAATTGGATATTCAGAAAACTGCTATCATGAGTAATCCAAATGCTCAACAAGATGTGAGTTTATACTACAGGGGAAGCAAATTTGAGACCACTCCGAGTCCGAAAATCAAAACTGCTTTCAGTGTTGATAGTTCATCCGGAACAAGTGGTAGCACAGTAACTCAGAGTGGTGGATATTCTTCATCATATTCGAGTTTTGATCCGAATTTCACAACACCAAGTCCTCAACGACATAATTCAACAAATCTACAATGCAATGTTACTTTGAATATTCAGAATGGTCAAAATCTATTACCAGAATATCATCGATGAAGACGATGACAAATTTATCCATGTAAGGCTTGCAGACGCGGTTCATGAGATCCATGAATGCGTCTGGTGCATTCGTGAGTCCAAAAGGCATCACTAAGAACTCGTAATGACCATAACGAGTCCTAAATGCAGTCTTATGTACATCTTCATCCTTGACCTTCAGTTGATGATATCCTGACCTTAAGTCGATCTTGGAAAAGTAACTCGCTCTTTGAAGCTGATCGAACAAGTCGTCGATCTTGGGTAATGGATATCGATTCTTGACAGTAACTTTGTTAAGTTCTCGATAATCGATGCACAGACGCATCGACCCATCCTTTTTCTTCACAAATAGGATTGGTGCTCCCTAAGGAGATGAGCTAGGTCTAATAAATCCTTTGCTTAACAAATCATCCAGTTGAGTTCTCAACTCTTTCATCTCCGTTGGTGCCAATCTGTAAGGCGCTCTTGCAACAGGTGCTGCTCCAGGAATAATGTCAATCCTGAACTCCACTTGCCTATCTGGGGGTAAACCAGGTAGTTCTTCAGGGAATACCTCTGGATATTCAGAGATAATGGGTATGTCTTCGATCTTAGGCTTCGGTTCATCAATAGTTACTTGCGCCATGTAGATAACGCAACCCTTCGCCAAACACCTTGATGCCTTGAGCATGGACACTTGCTCAGGCATTCCGTACTTAGTATCTCCTTGAATTGTCAGAGGCTCGCCATGAGGAGTTCTGATAACTACTTGCTTCTTAGCACAAACGATCTGGGCTTGGTTGCGAGACAACCAATTCATGCCTATTACTATATCGAAACCGACTAATTTCAAAGGAAGTAAAGACAATGGAAAAGAGTGATTCCTAATGGATATAACACATCCATCTAACACGGTTGATGCGGTTTCTATGGTTCCATCGGCTAATTCAACCTCATATTTCACAATTAAGGTTTTAACAGGTAAATTCAGCAACTTACAAAACTTATTATCTACGAATGACTTATCAGCTCCTGAATCGAATAGCACTCTTGCATAAACATCATTTATGAGAAAGGTACCTGTTATTGGTCTTTTTACCATCTTCTGGTTTCTTGGCATACTTTGGGCAGTTCGACTTGATGTGCCCTTTCTCATTGCAGCTATAGCATGTAGCGTCCTTGATTTTCTTACAGTCTAAGGTCTTGTGCTCAGAAGACTTGCATATTCCACATGCCCTTGGCTGTGATTGGGATTTCGACTCATATCTGCACTTTCCGAAGTGCTGTTTCTTACAGATCTTACAATTGGGTTTATCACCCGATTGACGACCATCTTTCTTAGATCCAGAACCCTTCTTGTGGTCATTGTTTCCCTTATGTCTCTTATCCGATCGCCGTGAGCTATCATTCTCACGCTTCCTTTTCTTAGCATCAGTGTTTCTCAGCGATCTCTGCCTGATCACGTCCAGAGTAAGAGATAATGCTATATCAGCTGCAGACCGAAAGGTAGCTGGTCTAGAGGCTTTCACACTGGCCTTAACTTCTGGGGCTAAACCCCCGATGAATCGAGCTATCCTTTTGGGTTCCGGTGTCACAAGATAAGGAACCAACCTTGACATGGTGTTAAAGCTTGTAAGGTAGGTTTGACAATCCAGGTTTTTCATAACCAGAGACAAGAAATCAGCTTCAATCTTCTCAACCTCATGCTGAGGGCAGTAGTTCTCCCTGATCAATGACACAAACTGTTCCCATATCATATTGTACAATGGGATTTTCCCTGTAGCTTGGATCAAAGACCTCCACCAAGCTAATGCCTCACCCTTGAAAGACTGACACACGAATTTCACCACATCCTTATTAGCGCAACCACTGATATCCACCACAGTGTCCATTTCATCCAACCATGTCATGCAGTCTATAGCTCCTTTTTCCCTAGTGAAATCCCTGGGTTTGCATGAAACAAAATACTTATAGGAGCAACCCTTATCACGGGGTTCCTGATTCTATACGATCCGTTGAGATGGAACACTCCTTTGGTTTGATGAGTGATGGGAATTACTGTTGTGAGCAGTGTGAGTTTTAGAGGGTGGTACAGATTGGGTCCTTTCATGGGTACCACTGGATTCATGGAACTGTCTATCCAAAGCTCGAGTAATGGCATTGTCTATCATTGCCTGCAGTTCTGCACCCGCTATGTTAATCCGGGTATTATCATGATTCTCCCTTGGGTGACTGTTGATCTCATCCGAGTCAGCCATGTAGTTTGAACTGTTACATAAGATATTGACAATAATTTATTTGGGTGTTTATTATGGAATTGTCTTTTATAGGCAATTCATTAACCATGGTAAACATAGACCATATTTGGTTAATTTGTTAATCATATTTATTTAGGATTTTTATTATAATGTATCCTAATTATAAAACAATAACAACATTATTAGTGGCACAAAAGGCCTAGTCACAGGGACATTCTAAATCATAAGCCATGATTTCAGAGAATCAAGGCATTAAGGTTTGAACATAGTTCTTTACCTTTTTCTGACAGGGAGTCGTAGACTACTACTGTCTTTTGTCTTATATGACAATGAGTATGGCCCGTAGGCACTACATTACCTATGGATGTTTAATATATAATCATCCTAATTGATGGTTTAAACCCATGATTTATAGATCATCAGGTTAGGATAGGAATCTTTTTGAAGAATCCTATTATAAGAATGACGTGTGTAATTTTAACGAATCACGTCTGCCAGGAGCGTTAACATGTTTTCAGATGTTAACAGGGATTTGAATCTTTTTAAACAGGTCTTACCATTTTGGCCAATTCTTTTGATGACATGTAGGCTAGGTTACACCTTTAAGATTCTTATTCAATATTTAATAGGCAGATTATTTTTAAAAGGAATGATTTTTAATTTATTTATTTCATGTATAATATATTATGCATATAATGATAAAAATGAAAATTTTAAAACTTAACATTCCATTAAACGTTAAAAGGAGTACACATTGCCCTAAACGGGACTTTAACCGAAATAACTTGCCCACGTAGGGGCTAAACTGTACATACAAGTCCTCGCAGGGACTGATTACTAAGATAGATGTCCACGCAGGGACTAAAAAGACAAGTCCTCGCAGGGACTAAGGAAAGACAAGTCCACGCAGGGACTAAAGAAAGACAAGTCCACGCAGGGACTAAGTACACATAGATAAATGTCCACGCAGGGACTTGATTGACATAAGTAAATACAACAATACATATAGGGATTCAGTGATCCCTCTTCTTCTTTCCTTTAAGTAAGCGACAAGTCCATGCAGGGACTAAAGAAAGACAAGTCCACGCAGGGACTAAGTACACATAGATAAATGTCCACGCAGGGACTTGATTGACATAAGTAAATACAACAATACATATAGGGATTCAGTGATCCCTCTTCTTCTTTCCTTTAAGTAAGCTTGGTAGGCCCTTGAGGAATCCCCGGTTGTTCCTACGTTCTTCTTGAAATTCTCGCTCCACCCTGTTTAGCCTGTGGAGGATTTCCTCCTGTTCCGGTGGGGAAAACCGTGGTGGCTGCGGCTGGTGCTGAACCGGTGGTCGAACAGGTATTTGATACCCATGAGTTGGGTATCCCACTCCCCAAGGGGCTCCGTATGGTCCTTCAGGATGAAGGGCGTTGTAGTTTGATGCTACAAGATATGGGTCGGCTTCAGCATAGTTGTAATGAGTGTGAGCCGGCTGCTCAAATGGATTGTACGCCGTTGAGCCGGCGTATGTAGGAATCGGGCTACCAAAACCCATTGGTGGCGGCGGTGGTGCAACTGGTGTAGAATTCACCTCTGAAACTAGATCTGAAGGCCCACCCATTTGTGGGTCTTCATGCAGTGGCGGATAGTGACTGCCACTTGAGTGATGGGGGGTGCTAAAGTGAAAACCCCCTTCTCGCGCGGATATTCGTGCGCCTGTTCTTCTGCGCCTTGGTGGTTCTGGAGGTGCTTGATGAACTGGCGGTGGTGGTGGCGGTGGCGTGACTGCCACGAAACGCGAATCCTCGGAGGGATCCTGTTGCTGCTGTTCATGAGGCGATGAATGGTGAGAGGGTGTAAAATACCACTCATACTGGTTGAACCTTGCTTGGTAACTGTCTGGACCACGGTAAGGTGATCCATGGAAAGATGATCCATCAGAGACTTCAATAGGGTGCGTGGGGGTTCCAGTTGGTGGTTCAACAGGGTCGGTGTCCTCATCCATATCCATGGCGTGATCGCCGGAAAAATGATCCTCTGGTCCCAATGGGTTAAAACCCACTGGTTCTTGAATATAGTTTGCCGGGTTAAACCGGCCCTGAAAGATAGGAGTGGGGTCGCCAAAGGAATGGTGCGAAAGGGATCGCTGCAACGGCAAGTAGGAGTGACGTGAGTTCTCGGGCTCGTTCTCAGATTGCGGCCCAAAGGAGTGATGATACGGAGGCGTTGAGCTAATCGAGGCAGATCGCCTAGCGGGCTCCAAATGGGTCCTCCAGTTTCCTTGAGGATCGGCACTCATAGTAGTGGAAGGAGTTCGTCGGTGCGAAGGCCCGACCTCGTGATCATTGGGGGCGTGGATTGGCCCCTTGCCTCTTCCTCCTCTCTGGAATCTCGGTGGCATGTTTCCTGTCAAACAATTAACAGATACAACAAAGAAATATAAAGGACAAAGTTAAAGTTAAAACAATTTGGATTATTCCTAAGTTCTTGTCTAGACTCGAAAATTTAAGAATGTGCAATTGTGTAACTGAGATTAAACACAAAAGGCTAGTGTTTAATTCACTCAGTGTTGGCTCTGATACCAACCTGTCACACCCCGATATTTCCACGTATTACCGGTGGGCCCGGTGGGGGAGTATCGTGACGTAGTTGATATCGTTATAGTCAAACAACACAATATATAAATGCACAGCGGAAGCAAAAGATAGATTCATTTCAACCAAATAAAATTGTAATATCAAGTATCACAAATAGTTGAAAATAATCCACAGGTGGATCAAAATAAAGAGGAAACATTGTTCAACAGTTTTATGTCATCCAAGCTTGCGAGACTTATTGTGGATGCTAGGAGAAAGCCAGCCTATTACGAGTAGTACCTGCACTTAACCTTTTTGGGAAAATACGTCAGTTTACACTGGTAAATACAAATAACTGACTCATTTTAAAAAGGTTTAATAAAATTGATTTGAATGCACGTGGCACAAACTTTTTATAACTTGGGATAATTATTTGAATATAATACTTGTAAACGAATTACATGTTTCTTATGCGTTCAGTAGCCCGGTTCGTGCCGGGTTAAAGATCAATAGACACACCACATTATTTATTTAGGCACTGACGGGTGTACGCCTACACCCCGTGCTTAGGTCGTGGCCATTTCGTAAAATGATGCCAAGGATATCCGGGACATGGTCATTAACCCCCAAAGGCGTTTAAGCAAACAAAACATATTTTAAAACGGGCCATCTCGATAATACTTAACCACCAATCGATTAAGGTCGAATGCCCGACCAAGCGGTATTTTAGATACCGTACCCCAAGCCCGTATAAGGGAAAATAAGTTAAAAGTATTTACCTGAGCAAAGTATAATCACAACAGCAAGTGCAAATAGCTTTTACCGGGTCTCCTATTCTGGAACGAAGGTTTATAATAACCTATTAGAATCCTAACGGGTCTTTAATTAAGCCTAAACATAGACCGGTTAGTTTTAAAGAAAGATACGGTTCGAACGCATAATTAAGCGAAGACCGGAATAGAATGTGACTTAGACCCGAAAAGTTTGAAGACTTGTATAATATGGGTAAACTAAACACATTCTGGATTTTGAGATAAAAATGATAAGGTTCGACCCGTTTCGGCTAATTTATGCAAACTAGTTACATAAACCGAACCGAACGCGAATAACGCATAACGGGTAACCGGAAGAGTCACGAACAGGTTTCCTAAGTTAATATGCTTTAAATATGTTGTGATATCAGTAGGATACCTTCCATTATGCCCAAAACGAGTTTAATCTCAAATTAAGCCCCGTAGGGGTATTTTGGTCATTTTAAAGATTATAAAAGAGATTAAATATACTTCTGAGATACGGGTCTGAAATAATCAGTAAAACAACTTATTTTAATAGTTTATATCAGTTGGTGATAAGTCTTATAAGCCAAAATGGTTTTAAACCCATACTATGTGTTTAATACGCGTAAAAAGCCGTTTAAAGCGATTTCCGGGTTTAACAGGAAATCTGAGTTTTCTGATCAGGTTATAAATTTCAAAATACTTCATTTATCATATAAAATTAGTGGCCAAAATTTTGGTGTCTAAATGTTATGTAAAACTCAATTTATAAGCAAAAGGGTATAATCGGTATTAACCGAATCAAGGCAATAATCATAGGTTATGATCAGTTTAAAAATAATTAAAAATCTTCAAAAATCCCAAAATATTATATTACATCAGTGGGTAAAAGTTTTGGTGTCAAAATTTGGGTTTAGATAGGCCCTACGCTAATTACGCCGTTTAATTCATAAGAAGCGTTCCAATTACGCTATTAAGCATAACTCCTAATCTAGACCTCCAACTGATGTGAAAATTTAGGGACATGTTTATAAATTAGTAATAAAGATTATTGTTCTCTCACATTTCCAAAATTCTCGTTTTATGGTCAAAAGGGCATTATGGTCAACATTAAGCGATTAACGGAAACATGTAAATGAATCGGACAAACAATGAACCAATCACAGAGGGTTATACTATCATGTAACCCGGTCCTAATGAAGCTATAAGGCATTTATAATTCCATCTAAATCGGGTCAGAACTGAAGTCAAAACAAAAGTCAAAGTTTTGCGACTTTCGGTTCCGAACCGAGCCAAAACAGAAAATTGTCGGATCAAACAAGCTTGGACCAGTTCTTATACTAATTACCAAGTTATATGAGTGATAAAATAGGTTACACGTCTTCTACATTGTTAATTATACATTAATTCGAAAATTAAGATTCTGTTGACTTTTTATAACAAACTTTGACCCGACAATTGATCTAGTTAGAGCGGGAATCAAAGGGTGCCCTTTTAAGGGTTTATTACCCACATAATTACCAACTTGTAACTACCTTAAGTTTGACTAATCACTGGACCATTAGTGATTAATCAATAAGTCAAACCTTAATTACGACGGTTTGACTTTTAAGCTATAAACTAAGCAAAACATGATTAAGAAAGGTTAAGGAAGCTTACCAAGGTCCAATGCACGACTAATGATGCTTAGGGAGTGGCCTTGAGCTCCAGAAATGATCAGAAGTTGAGTATGGAATGAATGATCAAAAGTTGCAAACAATGGTGCTTTATATAGTGGGTTTGATTGCTTGTGATCATGACAAACAAGTCTATGTTGGATCATTGATCAATCACAAGTGTCCCTAGACCCTAAAAACTCTTTAGTGCAGCACATGGTATTGAAAAATGGCAACATAAGTCGGTTAGAATGGACATAACAGCCACCTGTGGGTTTTCTGCTTCTGGGCATGGCTTACGGACCGTAAGGGTCCACCCATACGGTCCGTAAGGACCGGCCAGCTCACCAGAACTTTTTAAAAGTTGTCACATTTGGTCCTTGGTCCTCCCAAACTTGATTTTAACTTCTTGTTTTGCACTTTGAGCACTCTAAATTGATTTCTAAGGGCTTCAAGACTTATACCAACTTTTCTAAGTCCTTGGTTATCCTTTTATCACCCGAAAAGTCATAAATTTCAACGTTGACGCTTTTAACCCTTCGCATACGAATTTTATCATAACTTTCTCATACGATAACGAAACTTGGTGAAATTTTTATCATGCATTCTAGTGAGCATAATTAATCGTTACAAAGCTTCAGGTTCGCTAAAAGGTCACTCAGAGGTATACTTTAAACATGTTGACACATTTAACCCCTGTAGTTTGTAATCTCTCACTTTCTTCCACAATTAGCTTCGTATGATCCATGATTCATTCGTTTAAGGGTATAAACATCATGTAGGGTTATTGTAAAGTATATTTATCCATTGTTGACATTTTGAACCCTTATATTCACATACTTTCCTTGTTTGTCAACTTTAGTCCCTCTTGAGTATTCTTTTACACGTTCAAAGCTTATGACACGTGTCAATACATTATTGGACATGAAAATTACGAGGTGTTACAACGTTAGAATCATATGAAAGTTTGGTTGCAGGTAGAATTGGGAATCCAATGCTCACCAAAGAGGATTATGACCAGATTGATGCTGTAGAACTTGAGTTGATGGACATCAAATGGTGTTTAGCTAGTGCTGTAAGAAGAGCAGAAAAATTCCAACAAATCACCGGTAGAGATGAGTTTCGTGAAATGGGTGCATCTCCGATAGGGTTTGACAAATCAAAGGTCACCTGTTTTCGTTGCAAAGAAAAGGGACATTTTAAACGAGAATGCAAAAATAAAGAAGCAACCGGAAGACAAGAAAAGAATGATTATTATCAAAAATCAATTTTTCATCAAATTGATCAACAACCGTCATCATCTCGTACCATTGAAGTTGAAAAGAAAAAGGCTTATCTTGTTAATCAATACGATGAAAAGGTTGCAGAGGGTTTTAGTTGGGACAAATACATTCCACCCGGTTCAGGTCTTGTTGCTCAAATTTTGGAAGAAAAAGCCAAATTTAATCCAAAAAGAACAAAGATTTTCAGATCATCAGAAAGTGATGAAGATATCGATGATGAGGAAGAATACATTAATAATGCTAGAAAAAGTTTAGACTCATTCAGTTTTAATTTGTTCTTTGCAGATAAAATTGAGATGTTGAAAGAGAAAAGAGCTGCTCGTCTGAAGAAAGAATTGGAAGAATTAGAAGCAAGAAAGATTGCTGAAGAAAAGGCAAAGATGGAAGCCGAGAAAGCAGAAGTTGAGGAAAATTCGACAGAAAAGATTGAAGTTGAAGGGTGGGAAGCAGAAATAGAATTTGATGAAGAACCAATGACTGAAAAAGTGGTCGAAAAAAATAGTTGAAGTTGAGAAGATTGTTGAAGTTGAAAAGATTGTCGAGGTCACTAAACCTTGTCTGAAATGTTTGGAACCTTGCAAACATTGTGAAGAGAAAGACAAGAAGATTCGTGAACTTGAAGAGTTGAAAGAAAAATTGTTGTTTGATGTGAAGTATGTAAAAGAATCATATGATGTGTTGAATAGAACGGTTGATAGTCTGAACAAGACAAATTTAGAAGTAGATGCTGCTATGACGATGATGAGTTCAACATTAATGACAAAACAGAAGGTCATCAATGAGTATATTGAAGATTGTGCAAAACTAAAACAGGATTTGGAACTCGAGAAGATTGAAAGTGAAAGAATCAAATGATTGTTGTTGAGTTATACAACCTGTGATTATTTGATTGATCGAGTTTATCCTACTGTTGCAGGTCTTGAAGCTTTTCAAGATAACAAGACGGAAGAAGATACTGGTAAGAAACAAAGTGTCAAGTATAACAAGTGTCCGCCTCCAATCTATGAAAGTTATTCTCCCAGAAAGCCTAATGAGGAACGATTAAAAAAGGCAGTCAACATCAAGTTAAAGTCTGAAACCATTGATGAGTTACCAGACAATATTGATGTCACATTCACAGCGTCTGACACTGATCATGAGTCTGAGTTATTAAAGAAAGTGGTCGATCAGGTGTTAGATACGGATGAAGAGTCAAAGTCGGAGTCTAAATCTGAAAGTTCAAGTTCATCAGACAAGAGTCCGAGTTCATCAGTCAAAAGGGTTTATAATAAAGAATTCTTGTTATAAAAATCTAATTTGAATGACGAACCAATCAAAGTAGCATATACTTTGAATGATTCAGACAAATTATATTCTGATGAAGAATTTCCAATAAGAAGTGTCAAAACTGAACAGATCAAACAAGTTTTCAAATTAACAGAAATTAATATTTCTGAAATAAAAAATGTAAATCTTCATGAAAAACCTAAAAGATACACTTCAAGAGTTCAACAGAGACTGAACAAGAAAAAGGGTTACAGTTCTGGTTATGGTTTTCAAAAGAAACCAAACCATAATGCTAATTTCAAAAAGAACGGATTAGGTTTTATTTCCCAATAAAATCATAAAAATGAGAAAATTTATAAAGCAAAAACTAAATTTGTTTCAGGAACAAGCTCAGTAGAAGAAGAAAAGAAACCATTTTGGAGACAATCAAATAAAGAGTTTCTTGCTGAAAGGAAGAAGAACATGGTAAAGGAATCTGAGCAAAGAGTTGAAAGAAGAACGTGTTTCAAATGTCACAAGATTGGACACATTGCTTGGAATTGCCAACAGTCCAACAACACAAAACAGGAAGTTTCTTTTAACTCAAAATTGAAAGAAAAACATGTCGATGAAAAGAAACAACCAACTGAGCAATCTAAGGTGTTTGATAATTTTACTTTCGAAACTGGTGAAAGTTCGAAACGTTTTTACAAAAGACAAGTCGATTTGAACAAACAAAAATGGGTTGTTAAAAGTTCAGAAATCAGTTCTGACAATGAATCTGACTCGTCAAAGTCAGAGGAGTCATTTGTTGTGAAAAGTTGTGAGAATTCCGTTCCAGAAATGAACGATGAAAACTTTCTGCCATTGTCGAAAGATAATTTGAAATCCAAAATTGGTAAGGTTGAAATTTCAGATCAATTCTTTGCTGGTAAGAAAGAATTTGATGCTGAAAAGGTGTTTAACGGAAAAGTTAAACATATCTTTGGGAAAATGGTTGATGGGAAGGTTAAAAGTGCAAAAGAATTTTATAACTCGAAAAGATGGTGGGATAGAGTTGAATCAAAATCACCCAAGACTGGTCAGGCTTGGGTGACAGCATTTTCTACTTGAAAACCTGACTTGCCGGAGCTTCCAAGTTGGTAATCGAGGAGCAGGAATCGGCATCTTTCTTGAGAAATTCACATTTGTGATATTTCGTCTTACATATGGTAGTTTCATTCTTGAAAATTGTTATATTTTTACATGTGATATGGTTGGTGAACCTACAAGTGGTTGAAAAAGAGGTTTTCACCTACAAGTGGTTAATCAAGGTCATTAAGTTGAACTTGATTTAATCTTCATTCAAAGTGATTGAGAAGACAATGCGATGAATTGAACCCCAATTTTACAAGTGGTAAAATCAACGAAATTTATTTTCCGGAAAAACCATTTTGATTAAAATAAACTTAAGTGTTCTGAAATCTTAATGGGAAAATAGTTTGTTGTAAGGGGGAGTTCTGATTGTTTAAGCCAAGTGGATGGCGAATTGAAGCAATTCACAACAGTTGTCATTTTACTTGTACAATTTGTTTTTCAAAACTTTTGTTAAAGGATTTTGAATTTTAGCGGGAGTAAGAAATTTCAGAAAATCCAAAAACATTAGAAAATTTGGAAAATCCAAAAACATGATAAAATCAAAAATGAGTTTTGTTGGGAAAAAGAGGAAATGATAGTACATCAGTAGACGATCACAGCATGCTAAAGAATTGGAAAGTTAAAAAGTGATAAACGGTCTCACTGATGATGTGCCAGTAGGTTTTTGCACATTTAGTAGATTGTGTCGAGATATAAACCTAAAATATCAAACTTACTTATCTCGTGGGGAACATCTCTCGGATATATGGGTAACCCCCGAAATCTTGTTTGAAAGACCCCTCTTTCTGAGATACTAGGTCTTTATACTTAGTGATATCTGGGGTATTATCCCGGGACTTCTGATTTTGCGGAAGCAATGGCCTAGTCCCCGTATAATACTTTTCGCTTGCTTGAAATAATAGCAACCACCCTCAGCATAAAAAATGATGAAACATTGAAAAATGCTAATCATGTGCTGTTGAAGAAAAGATTCTCTAAAGGGAACACACCGAAAGTCGAACCATCATCTCTCTGATTTTGCGGAAGCAATAGCCTGAGCTCTCATGGTCTCGCATTTAACCCCTTACAGATATCATCTAGGTATACTCACCTGTAAGACTGAATATTGGGATCTGGATACGGGAGTATATTCTGAGGTGGTACACGCGAATAAGTTTAAGTCTATAAAACATTAATCTCGTATCTCGAAACAATTGAACTTTGTGTGAAAATTTAAGTGGATCAGTATACTGACAATCTGCGTGAATCGTTTAGAACTTAAAATGTCTAAAGCTTAACGGTGTTGGTGATTTGTCTCATAAACTGATATGATCCTCTTTCACAAACTCACAAAAAATATTGTCTGGATATATTTCTTTATTGTTTTTCATTTTATCTCAAAAATTCCAAAAAGATTTTGAGTGTGTTTTAGCATAAATTTTGAAAAATTCAAAAAGATTTTCGACAACTGAAAATGAAAAGCTGATTTTCAAAATTCCGAGTGCTGAACATGACGAACAAATTTGGGAAGAATTTATTTGAAAATGATGTTTTCCTACATTTGGTCATCAGAGTTTTTAAATGTTAAATTATTTTGGGGTTTTGTCTCTACAATTGGTAAGTAAAGAATAAAATTTGTCAAATTGTTAAATTTGTAAATCTTATTTTGAGGTAGAGAATGTGCAGGATTAGCCAGGTTCCTGATTCTGAATGTTATAGAGAGCCAGGCTTCGATCCTGAACCTGTGAAGATTGCTAAGTACAAGCAGAGTTGAGTAAGATAATGAATCAACATTCAAGGGGGAGTTTGGATGCTGATACTGAAGAACTTAAGGAATCAAGAGATCTGATCAAGAGAAGATAGAGACAGGTTGAAATTCTGGAAGATAGAGAGAAGAAGATTGAGGATGCTTTACAATGTTAGATACTTCGAAGAAAGCACGAAGACTGATAAAGACTGAAGACTGTGGAGACTTGTAACACCTCGTAATTTCATGTCCAATAATGTATTGACACGTGTCATAAGCTTTGAACGTGTAAAAGAATACTCTAGAGGGACTAAAGTTGACAAACAAGGAAAGTATGTGAATATAAGGGTTCAAAATGTCAACAATGGATAAATATACTTTACAATAACCCTACATGATGTTTATACCCTTAAATGAATGAATCATGGATCATACGAAGCTAATTGTGAAAGAAAGTGAGAGATTATAAACTACAGGGGTTAAATGTGTCAACATGTTTAAAGTATACATCTGAGTGACCTTTTAGCAAACCCGAAGCTTTGTAACGATTAATTATGCTCACTAGAATGCATGATAAAAATTTCACCAAGTTTCGTTATCATATGAGGAAGTTATGATAAAATTCGTATACGAGGGGTTAAAAGCGTCAACGTTGAAATTTAAGACTTTTCGGTGATCGTATGAATAACCGGGGACCTAAAAAAGTTGGTTTATGACTTGGAGTCCTTAAAAGTCAAGTTTGGGGGTTACAAGTGCAAGAAAGCATGTTAAAATCAAGTTTGGGAGGACCAGGGGCCAAATGTGTCAACTTTTAAAAGTTCTGGTGAGCTGGCGGTCCTTACGGACCGTATGGCTGGACCCTTACGGTCCGTAAGCCATGCCTAGAAGCATAAAAACCCACAGGTGGCTGTTCAGCCCATGTAACCGACTTATATGGCAAATTCTCAATACCATGTGCAACCCCAACTGGTTTTTAGAGTATAGGGACACTTGGGATGCATCAAAGATCAATGGTAGACTTGCTTAGCATGATCTAGTGAGATTAAACTCACTATATAAAGACCCACATTATTTCAATTTTTGATCATTCATTCACAATCAACTTCTGATCATTTCTGGAGCTCAAGGCCACTCCCTAAGCATCATTAGTCGTGCATTGGACCTTGGTAAGCTTCCTTAACCTTCCTTAATCGTGTTTTACTTAGTTATTAGCTTAAAAGTCAAACCGTCGTAATTAAGGTTTGACTTATTGATTAATCACTAATGGTCCAGTGATTAGTCAAACTTAAGGTAGTTATAAGTTGGTAATTATGTGGGCAATAAACCCTTAAAAGGGCACCCTGTGATTCCCGCTCTAACTAGATCATTTGTCGAGTCAAAGTTTGTTTTAAAAAGTCAACAGAAACATAATTTTCAAATTAACACATAATTAGCAATGTAGAAGGCGTGCAACCTATTTTATCACTCATATAACTTAGTAATTAGTATAAGAACTGGTCTAAGCTTGTTTGATCCGACAATTTTCTGTTTTGGCTCGATTCGGAACCGAAAGTCGCAAAATTTTGACTTTTGTTTTGACTTCAGTTCTGACCCAATTTAGATGGATTTAGAAATGCCTTAGAGCTCCGTTAGGACCAGCTTGTATGATAGTATAACCCTCCGCGTTTATACTACTCGACTCGTTGATTGTCCGACGTTTCCGTTAAATGCCTAATGTTGACCAATATGCCCATTTGACCTTAAAACGAGAATTTTGGAAATGTGAGAGGACAATAATCTTTGTTACTGATTTATAAACATGTCCCTAAAATTTCACATCAGTTGGAGGTCTAGATTAGGAGTTATGCTCAATAGCGTAATTAGAAAGCTTTTTGTTAATTAAACGGCATAATTAGCGTAAAGCCTATCTAAACCAAATTTTTGACACCAAACCTTTTACCCACTGATGTAATATAATATTTTGGGATTTTTGAAGATTTTTAATTATTTTTAAACTGATCATAACCTAAGGTTATTGCCTTGATTCGGTAAATACCGATTATACCCTTTTTACTTATAAAATAAGTTTTACATAACATTTAGACACCAAACCTTTGGCTACTGATTTTATATGATAAATGAAGTATGTTGAACTTTATAAACTGATCAGAAAACTCAGATTTCCAGTTATAACCCGGAAATCGCTTAAAACGGCTTTTTACGCGTATTAAACACATAGTATGGGTTTAAAACCATTTTGTCATATAAGACTTATCACCAACTGATATATCCTATTAAATTAAGTTTTTTTACTGATTATTTCAGACCCGAATCTCAGAATTTTAATTAATCTCTTTTATAATCTTTTAAATGACCAAAATACCCCTACGGGGCTTAAATTGAGATTAAACTCGTTTTGGGCATAATGGAAGGTATCCTGCTGATATCACAACATATTTAAGGCATATTAACTTAGGAAACATGTATATGACTCTTATGGTTACCCGTTATGCGTTATTCGCGTTCGGTTCGGTTTATGTAACTAGTTTGCATAAATTAGCCGAAACAGGTCGAACCTTATCATTTTTATCTCAAAATCCAGAATGTGTTTAGTTTACCCTTATTACACAAGTATACAAGCTTGTCGGGTCTAAACCACATTCCATTTCGGTCTTCGCTTAATCATGCGTTTTGAACCGTATCCTCCTTTAAAACTAACCGGTCTAAGCACAGGCTTAATTAAAGACCCGTTAGGAATCTAATAGGTTATTAAAAACCTTCGTTCCAGATTTAGGAGCCCAGTAAAAGCTATCTGTACTTGCTAATTTGATATACGGCTGGGATTGAATTTATATTTAGCTCAGGTAAATACTTTTAACTTATTTTCCCTATACGGGCTTGGGGTATGGTATATAAAATACCGCTTGGTCGAGCATTGAATCTTTAATGAATAGAGGTTAATTCATTGAAATGACCCGTTTAAATTGTTTTGTTGCTTAAAGCCTTTGGGGGGTTAATGACCATGTCCCGGATATCCTTGGCATCATTCAAGAAATGGCCACGACCTTAGCACGCGCGTGTAGGCGTACACCCGCTAGTGCTTATATGAATAATGAGGTATAACCGCCGGTTACGGGAATAACCCGCCGCGGGACTATATCATGTGGTGTGTCTATTAATCTTTAACCCGGTGTCAACCCGGGCTAATGAACGCATAAGAAACATGTAATTCTTTTACAAGATTATATTCAAATAATTATCCCAAGTTATAAAATGTTTGTGCCTCGTGCATTTAAATCAACTTTCTAAACCTTTTCAAAATGAGTCAGTTGATTGTATTTACCAGTGTAAACTGACGTATTTTCCCAAAGAGATTAAGTGCAGGTACTACTCGAAATAGGCTGGCTTTCTCCTTAGCATCAATAAAAGTCTCGCAAGCTTTGATCCACCTGTGGATTATTTTCAACTATTTTGTGATACTTAATATTACAATTTTATTCGGTTGGAATGAATCTATCTTTTGCTTCCGCTGTGCATTTAAATATTGTGTTGTTTGACTATAATGATATCAACTACGTCACGATACTCCCCCACCGGGCCCACCGGTAATACGTGGAAATATCGGGGTGTGACAGGTTGGTATCAAAGCCAACACTGAGTGAATTAAACACTAGCCTTTTGTGTTTAATCTCAGTTACACAATTGCACATTCCTAAATTTTCGAGTCTAGACAAAGAACTTAGGACTAATCCAAATTGTTTTAATTTTAACTTTGTCCTTTATATTTTTGTGTGTATCTTTCAATTGTTGTAACAGGAATTATGCCACCAAGGTTCCGAAGAGGAGGACGAGGCAAGGGGCCACTCCACGCCCCCAACGATCACGAGGCCGGTCCTTCACACCGGCGAACTCCTTCTGCTACCATGAGTGCCGGTCCTCAAGGAGACTGGAGGATCCATTCAGAGCCCGCTAGGCGATCTACTTCATTTAGCTCAACGCCTCCTTACCGCCATTCCTTTGGGCCGCAATCAGAGAACGAGCCCGAAGACTCACGCCACTCCTACTTGCCGTTGCAGCGATCCACGTCGCACCATTCCTTTGGCGACCCCACTCCTGTTTTCCAGGGCCGGTTCAACCAGGCAAACTACATTCAAGAACCAGTGGATATAGATGATGACACGGATCCTGTTGAACCACCTTCTGGGACACCTACTCACCCCATCGAGATCTCTGATGGGTCATCCTTCCATGGATCACCTAACCGTGGCCCAGACAGCTACCAGGCGAGATTTAACCAGTATGAATGGTACTTTACACCCTCACACCATTCATCGCCTCATGAGCAGCAGCAGCAGCAGGATCCCTCCGAGGATTCGCGTTTCGTGGCAGTCACGCCACCGCCACCACCGCCGGCAGTACAGCTAGCACTTCCAGAACCACCGAGGCGCAGAAGAACAGGCGCACGAATGTCCGTGCGGGAAAGGGGTTTTCACTTTAGCACACCCCAACACTCAAGTGGCAGTCACTATCCGCCACTGCATGAAGACCCACAAATGGGTGGGCCTTCAAACCCAGTTTTAGAGGTGAATTATGCACCAGTTGCACCACCACCGCCACCATTGGGTTTTGACAACCCGATTCCTACCTACGCCGGTTCAACGGCGTATAATCCGTTTGAGCAGCCGGCTCACACTCACTATAACTATGCTGAAGCCGACCCATATCTAGTAGCAGCAAACTACAACGCCCTTCATCCTAAAGGACCATATGGAGCTCCCTGGGGAGTGGGATACCCAACTCACGGGTATCAAATACCTGCTCGAGCTCCGATTCAGCAGCCGCCGCAGCCACCACGGTTTTCCCCACCAGAACAGGAGGAAATCCTCCACAGGCTAAACAGGGTGGAACGAGAATTTCAAGAAGAACGTAGGAACAACCGGGGATTCCTCAAGGGCCTAGCAAGCTTGTTAAAAGGAAAGAAGAAGAGGGATCATTGAATTCCTATATGTATTGTTGTATTTCCTTATTTCAATCAAGTCCCTGCGTGGACATTTATCTATGTACTTAGTCCCTGCGTGGACTTGTCTTTCTTTAGTCCCTGCGTGGACACCTATCTTAGTAATCAGTCCCTGCGAGGACTTGTATTATCAGTTTAGCCCCTGCGTGGGAAAGTTATTTCTGTTAAAAGTCCCGTTTAGGGCAATGTGTACTCCTTTTAATGTTTAATGGAATGTTAAGTTTTAAAATTTTCATTTTTATCATTATATGCATAATATATTATACATGAAATAAATAAATTAAAAATCATTCCTTTTAAAAATAATCTGCCTATTAAATATTGAATAAGAATCTTAAAGGTGTAACCTAGCCTGCATGTCATTAAAAGACTTGGCCAAAATGTTAAGACCTGTTTAAAAAGATTCAAATCCCTGTTAACGTCTGAAAACATGTTAACACTCCTGGCAGACGTGATTCGTTAAAATCACACACGTCATTCTTATAATAGGATTCTTCAAAAGATTCCTATCCTAACCTGATGATCTATAAATCATGGGTTTAAACCATCAATTAAGATGACCATATATTAAACATCCATAGGTAATATAGTGCCTACGGGCCATACACATTGTCATATAAGACAAAAGACAGTAGTAGTCTACGACTCCCTGTCAGAAAAAGGTAAAGAACTATGTTCAAACCTTAATGCCTCGATTCTTTGAAATCATGGCTTATGATTTAAAATGTCCCTGTGACTAGGCCTTTTGTGCCACTAATAATACTGTTATTGTTTTATAATTAGGATAAGTTATAATAAAAATCCTAAATAAATATGATTAACAAATTAACCAAATATGGTCTATGTTTACCATGGTTAATGAATTGCCATAAAAGAAAATTCCATAATAAACTCCCAAATAAATTATTGTCAATATCTTATGTAACAGTTCAAACTACATGGCTGACTCGGATGAGATCAACAGTCACCCAAGGGAGAATCATGATAATACCCGAATTAACGTAGCGGGTGCAGAACTGCAGGCAATGATAGACAATGCCATTACTCGAGCTTTGGATAGACAGTTCCATGAATCCAGTGGTACCCATGAAAGGACCCAATCTGTACCACACTCTAAACCACCCTCTAAAACTCACACTGCTCACAACAGTAATTCCCATCACTCATCAAACCAAATGAGTGTTCCATCTCAAAGGATCGTACCGAATCAGGAACCCCGTGATAAGGGTTGCTCCTATAAGTATTTTGTTTCATGCAAACCCAGGGATTTCACTGGGGAAAACGGAGCTATAGACTGCATGACATGGTTGGAAGAGATGGACACTGTGGTGGATATCAGTGGTTGCGCTAATAAGGATGTGGTGAAATTTGTGTCTCAGTCATTCAAGGGTGAGGCATTAGCTTGGTGGAGGTCTTTGATCCAAGCTACAGGGAAAATCCCATTGTACAATATGACTTGGGAACAGTTTGTGTCATTGATCAGGGAGAACTACTGCCCTCAGCATGAGGTTGAGAAGATTGAAGCTGATTTCTTGTCTCTGGTTATGAAAAACCTGGATTGTCAAGCCTACCTTACAAGCTTTAACACCATGTCAAAGTTGGTTCCTTATCTTGTGACACCGGAACCCAAGAGGATAGCTCAATTCATCGGGGGTTTGGCCCCAGAAGTTAAGGCCAGTGTGAAAGCCTCTAGACCAGCTACCTTCCGGTCTGCAGCCGATATAGCATTATCTCTTACTCTGGACGCGGTCAGGCAGAGATCGCTGAGAAACACTGATGCTGAGAAAAGGAAGCGTGAGGATGATAACTCACGGCGATCGGATAAGAGACATAGGGGAAACAATGACCACAAGAAGGGTTCTGGATCTAAGAAAGATGGTCATCAATCGGGTGATAAACCCAATTGTAAGATCTGTAAGAAACAGCACTTCGGGAAGTGCAGATATGAGTCGAAATCCCAGTCACAGCCAAGGGCATGTGGGATTTGCAAGTCTTCTGAGCACAAGACCCTAGACTGTAAGAAAATCAAGGATGCTACGTGCTATAGCTGCAATGAAAAAGGGCATATCAAGTCCAACTGCCCAAAATTTGCAAAGAAGACTGAGGATGGGAAAAAGACCAATGCAAGGGTCTTCCGGATGGATACAAAGGAAGCTATTCAGGACGACAATGTGATCACAGGTACCTTCCTCATAAATGATGTTTATGCAAGAGTGCTATTCGATTCAGGAGCTGATAAATCATTTGTAGATAATAAGCTTTGTAAGTTGCTGAATTTACCTGTTAAAACCTTAAGTGTGAAATATGAAGTGGAATTGCTGATGGTACCTTAGAAACAGCGTCAACCGTGTTAGATGGATGTGTTATATCCATTAGGAACCACTCTTTTCCATTGTCTTTACTTCCTTTGAAATTAGACCGGTTTCGATATAGTAATAGGCATGGATTGGTTGTCTCGCAACCAAGCCCAGATCGTTTGTGCTAAGAAGCAAGTGGTTGTCAGAGCTCCTCATGGCGAGCATTTGACAATCCAAGGAGATACTAAGTACGGAATGCCTGAGAAAGTGTCCATGCTCAAGGCATCAAGGTGTTTGACTGTAACACCTGGAAAATTCACGTCCTATAATGTATTGACACGTGTCATAAGTTTGAACGTGTGAAATAATACTCTAGAGGGACTAAAGTTGACAAACATGGAAAGTATGTGAATATAAGGGTTCAAAATGTCAACAATGGATAAATATATTTTAAAACAACCCTACAAAATGCTTATACCTTCAAACGAATAAATCATGGATCATACGAAGCTAAATATGAAATAAAGTGAGAGATTACAAACTACAGGTGTTAAATGTGTCAACATGTTTAAAGTATACCTCTGAGTGACCTTTTAGCAAACCCGAAGCTTTCTAACGGTAAATTATGCTCACTAGAATGTGGGATAAAATTTCATAAAGTTTCGTTATCGTATGAGAAAGTTATGATCAAATTCGTATACGAGAGGTTAAAATCTAAAATTTTGATTTGGATCAGGGGGCGTCGCGCGACGCGTAGGACCCCTAGGGGACCTATGCGTGCCGCGAGGGGTCCTCTGATGCCGAATTATTTGCTAGGTGTCTGCCATGTCCATTGTAACCGACTTACTTTGCCTTTTCTCATCACCAAGGGTTGCCTAGGCTTGCTTTTAGACATTAGGGACACTTGTTGATGATCAGGGATCAATGGTAGCATGATTTGTCAAGATCACAAGCAATTAAAAGCACTATATAAAGCCCCTTTGTGTGCAAGCTTGATCATTCACCCACAACTCATCTTCTGATCATCTCTGGAGCTCAAGGGCCTTCTCTAAGCATCCCTGGTCGTGCATTAGACTTTGGTAAGTACCCTTGACCTTCCTTAATCAAGTTTTGCTTAGTTATTAGCTTAAAAGTCAAACCGTCGTAATTAACGTTTGACTTAGCGATTAATCATTAATGGTCCAGTGATTAGTCGAATTGAAGGTAGTTATAAGTTGGTAATTATGTGGGCAATAAACCCTTAAAAGGGCACCCTCTGATTCCCGCTCTAACTAGATCAAATGTCGGGTCAAAGTTGTTTATAAAAAGTCAACAGAAGCTTAATTTTCGAATTAACATGTAATTAGCAATGTAGAAGGCATGTAACCTATTTTATCACTCATATAACTTAGTAATAAGTATAAGAACTGGTCTACGCTTGTTTGATCCGACAATCTTCTATTTAGACCCGGTTCGGAACCGAAAGTCGCAAAACTTTGACTTTTGCTTTGACTTCAGTTCTGACCCGATTTAGTATGATTTGGAAATCCCTTAGAGCTTCCTTAGGACCAGGTTACATGATAGTATAACCCTCTGTGGTTGGTTCGTTGTTTGACCGATTCGTTTACATGTTTCCGTTAATTGCTTAATGTTGACCATAATGCCCTTTAGACCATAAAACGAGAATTTTGGAAATGTGAAAGGACAATAATCCTTATTACTAATTTATAAACATGTCCCTAAATTTTCACATCAGTTGGAGGTCTAGATTAGGAGTTACGCTCAATGACGTAATTAGAACGCTTTTTAGTAATTGAACGGCGTCATTAGCATAAAACCTATCTAAACCCAATTTTTGACACCAAAACTTTTACCCACTGATGTAATATAATATTTTGGGATTTTTAATTATTTTTAACCTGCTCATAACCTAAGGTTATGGCGTTGATTCGGTAAATACCGATTATACCCTTTTTGTGTATAAAATGAGTTGTACATAATATTTTGACACAAATCCAATTGCTACTGATTTTATATAATAAATGTAGTATTTTGAACTTTGTAACCTGATCAGAAAACTCAGATTTCCTGTATAACCCGGAAATCGCTTAAAATGGCTTTTTACGCGTATTAAACACCTAGTATGGGTTTAAAACCATTTTGTCATATAAGACTTATTACCAACTGATATGACCTATTAAAATAAGTTATTTTACTGATTTATTCTGACCCGAATCTCAGAATTCCATTTAATCTCTTTTATAATCTTTAAAATGACCAACATACCCCTACGGGGGCTTAAATTGAGATTAACTTAGGAAACCTGTAAATGACTCTCATGGTTACCCGTTACGCCTCTTGCGCGTTCGGTTCGGTTTATGTAACTAGTTTGCATAAATTAGCTGAAACGGGTCAAACCTTATCGGTTTTATCCCAAAATCCAGAATGTGGCTAGATTACCCATATTATACAAGTCTTCAAACTTGTCGGGTCTAAATCACATTCTATTCCGGTCTTCGCTTAATCGTGCGTTTGAACCGTATCTTTCCTTAAAACTAACCGGTCTAAGTTTAGGCTTAATTAAAGACCCGTTAGGATTCTAATAGGTTATTATAAACCTTCGTTCCAGAATAGGAGACCCGGTAAAAGCTACACGCGCTTGCTAATTGTGATTGATACTTGCAAAGGTAAATACTTTTAACTTATTTTCCCTATACGGGCTTGGGGTACGGTATATAAAATACCGCTTGGTCCAGCATTGAATCTTTAATCGAATAGAGGTTAAATCATTGATATGCTTTGTTTTGAAATGTTTTGTTTGCTTAAAGCCTTTGGGGGGTTAATGACCATGTCCTGGATATCCTTGGCATCATTTTACGAAATGGCCACGACCTGAGTACGAGGTGTAGGCGTACACCCGTCAGTGCATAAATAAATAATGTGGTGTGTCTATTGATCTTTAACCCGGTCTACGGATCGGGCTACTGAACGCATAAGAAACATGTAATTCGTTTACAAGTATTATATTCAAATAATTATCCCAAGTTATAAAGAGTTTGTGCCACGTGCATTCAAATCAATTTTATTAACCCTTTTCAAAATGAGTCAGTTAATTGTATTTACCAGTGTAAACTGACGTATTTTCCCAAAAAGGTTAAGTGCAGGTACTACGCGAACTAGGCTGGCTTTCTCCTAGCGTCCACAATAAGTCTCGCAAGCTTGGATGTCAAAACTGTTGAACAATGTTTCCTATTTATTTTTGATCCACCTGTGGATTATGTTTCAACTGTTTGTGATACTTGATATTACAATTATATTCGGTTGAAATATATCTTTCATTTGCTTCCGCTGTGCATTTAAATATTGTGTTGTTTGACTGTATTGTTACCAACCACGTCACGATACTCCCCACCGGGCCCACCGGTAATACGTGGAAATATCGGGGTGTGACAGGTTGGTATCAGAGCCAACACTGAGTGAATTAAACACTAGCCTTTTGTGTTTAATCTCAGTTACACAATTGCACATTCCTAAATTTTCGAGTCTAGACAAAGAACATAGGAACAATCCAAATTTGTTTTAATTTTAACTTTGTCCTTTATATTTCTTGTTGTATCTTTTATTGTTAACAGGAAATGCCGCCAAGATTCAGGAGAGGAGGAAGAGGCAAGGGGCCAATCACTGCCCCCAACGATCACGAGGCCGGGCCTTCACACCGGCGAACTCCTTCCACTACAATGAGTGCCGATCCGCAAGGAGCCTGGAGGACCTATACAGAGCCTGCTAGACGGTCTGTCTCGCACAGCTCAACGCCTCCTTACCGCCATTCTTTTGGGCCGCATTCGAAAAACGAGCCCGATAACCCACAACCTTCATATATACCTCTCCAGCGATCCCTTTCACACAATTCCTTTGGCAACCCCACTCCTGTCTTTCAGGGCCGGTTCAACCCGACAAACTATATTCAAGAACCAGTGGGTTTTAACCCATTGGGACCAGAGGACCACTTCTCAGGAGATAATGCAATGGACATGGACGAGGACACGGATCCCGTCGAACCTGCAAGCGGTACCCCCAACCATCCCATCAAGATCTCTGACGGATCTTCCTTCCACGGATCACCCTACGGTGGTCCAGACAGTTACCAAGCGAGGTTTAACCAACATGAATGGTACTTTACACCTTCTCACCATTCATCGCCTCACCAACAGCAGCAGCAGCAGGATCCCTCAGAGGATTCACGTTTTGTGGCAGTCACGCCACCGCCTCCACCACCGCCAGTTTATCAAGCACCTCCAGAACCGCCAAGGCATAGGAGAACAGGCGCAAGAATATCCGCGCGAGGAGGGGATTTCCACTTTAGCACCCCTCGACACTCCAGTGGCAGTCACTACCGCCACTGCATGAGGACCCACAAATGGGTGGGCCTTTAAACCCAATTCCAGAGGTGAATTCTGCACCAGTTGAACCACAACCGCCACCATTTGGTTTTGATAGCCCAATTCCAACATACGCCGGTTCAACGGGGTACAATCCGTTTGAGCAGCCGGCTCACACTCATTATAACTATGCTGAGGCCGACCCGTACCTAGTCGCGGCAAACTACAACGCCCTACATCCGGAAGGACCGTATGGAGCTCCTTGGGGAGTGGGATATCCAACTCATGGATATCAAATACCTGCTCGACCACCGATTCGGCAACAGTCACAGCCACCACGATTTTCCCCACCAGAACAGGAGGAGATCCTCCAAAGACTAAGTCGGGTGGAGCATGAGTTTCAGGAAGAACGTAGGAACAACAGGGGATTCCTCAAAGGCCTGGCGAGCTTGTTAAAGGGGAAGAAGAAGAGGGATCATTAAATCCCTATATGTATTGTTGTATTTCCTATTTCAATCAAGTCCCTGCGTGGACATTTATCTGTGTATTTAGTCCCTGCGTGGACTTGTCTTTTTAGTCCCTGCGTGGACATTTATTTGTGTATTTAGTCCCTGCGTGGACATCTATTCTAGTATTTGGTCCCTGCGTGGACTTGTATTATCGGTTTAGCCCCTGCGTGGGCAAATTGTTCTGTTAAAAGTCCCGTTTAGGGCAATGTGTGTATTTTAATATTTAATGGAATGTTAAGTTTATAAATTTCACTTTTGCCATTATATGCATAAATATATGAAATAAACAAATCAAAAAATCATTCCTTTTAAAAAATAATCTGCCTATTATATATTAACTAAGAATCTTAAAGGTATAACCTAGCCTGAGTGTCATTGTAAAGACCTGGCCAAGATGGTAAGACCTGTTTAAAAGATTCGGATCCCTGTTAACATCTGAACGCATGTTAACGCTCCTGGCAGACGTGATTCGTTAAAAATCACACACGTCATTCTTATAAAGGATTCTTAAAAAGATTCCTAACCTAACTTAATGATCTATAAATCATGGGTTTA
>JARYGA010060343.1:96583-139584 GCA_030545235.1 Helianthus tuberosus | reverse complement strand
TACCTTGCATCCGGTTATGTCCTTTTTCCGCGTACACGATCCGTTTGACCCGCTTCTTTTCCCAAGTCCTCATCTAGCTTGTCTAGAGTCAAACTATCATCATCACAATTCGTAAGACGGTTAGATTAGTCATTATCGTTTACGACTATTCCATCCTACGGGTTTTATGTCGAATTTATCATTCGACCATATCAAAATTATCATTCGATCTAATCATTGGTCGGTTTGACTTTTTAAAAGTCAATTGACTTATCAACATATTCAAATGCACATTTGGTTCATTGAACTCGCTTAGGAATATTTCATCCGAATTCTTAATGAAATCAAATTTTACACACAACCAAGTAGACCGCGATTTCATTTATGCATTTCATATCACTGAAAATGGGCTGTTTTTGGTGACTTGTTTAACCTGTTTACAAGTCTTCAAAAATTATGATTTTTTTGTGTGGCGTACCTCTCGGAGGATTAGACCTTGTGTTAAAATTTCAAGATCTAACTCTTTACCAAAAATTCATAAAAATTCATTTACTAAGCTGCAATCAGATTCGTCACTTCTGACTGCAGCTTACGGAAAAATTCATTTAAAAATCCTCGTTTATCCGATTGACGAAATTCCAATTGGCGATTCTTTTAATCGCTTAAAACTTTCTACAGTAAAAATTTGAGATCATAAGTCAATTCCTAAATTGATTTATGACATTCGTAATGGGCTGCAAATTCTGCCAGAAAACGCAGCTTGAACCTTCGATACAGAAAAATTCATAAAACGCTCAATTTTCGTCGAAAAAATGCGATTCCAGTGGGGTTTTAAAGATATTTCATGGAATTACATTTTAGACTCAAGAAACACATGTTTTTGTCACGTTTTGTCCAGGTTACAGCCAATACAAGTCGGCTGTAAATTCGGATCAGAAGCTGTTTGAATTCAGCTTTCAATTTGAACATGTTTATGACATTATAACACTTATTCTTAGCAATCAAACCCTCTAAAAGCATCACATACACGAATTTAGTCAAAAAAAGATCTGAATTTACTTGAGCTAAGCATGATTTCAATCTATACTTGTCTAGGGTTTACTCCTAGGCATTCAAATGTTCCTATTTCATCTACATATCACACATGCATCCACAGATTTCGAATTCCCTAAATTCATGAGAATTTCAAGTAGAGAATTTTTATCAAATTTTACATACCTTGTGATCTCCTTGCAATGGGGATCACTAATCTATGCTCGATTTTCGTTTTGGACTTGATTTGATCCTTCAAATTGGAGGTTTTGACATGAACTAGGGTTTTGGGTTGCTTGGGATCGCCCCTGCTTCTTGATCGATTTCCAGACAAAACACAATATGTGTTTTGTGTTTTGTTTTTAATAAATTGATTTTATTATAATTAGTTTCCAATTAGACACTTTTAGCCCCTCTAATTTCTTTTAGTTCATATTTAGGTGCTTTTAACTCACTTTTGAGTTAACATAAGTCTTATAACTAACTGGGTTATTTTGTCCTAGTTAGTTTGTCCTTGTTTATTTAAAACTTTATAATTTTAATATAAAGTTTTATATTTTCCTAGTTATAAAGTTTTAACCCACTAGTATGTCACTACAAGACTTCTCTTCTAACTAGGTTATTATTATTCCTAGTTAACTTACTGGATTCCGGGAGTTATAACCCGTCTTATTTAAGTTCCGTTAACTCGGGCCTTTTATCCCTTTTATTCCTTGAAAGTTCTTATCCGCCTTTTAATTAATATTAGGATTTTTTATTTAAATTCTAATATTTATCGGGTTACTTTTGCCGCTAACGGTATTTTACCCGTCTTTTAGTATTAACGGGGTTTGATTACCAAACCCGTTTTCGGGGTGTTACAATTGTATCCACTCTTGCCGTCAATTCTTTGTATTTTAAAGCATCACCCAAGTTAATGGGACCATCTGCTTTCCCACCAGCAGTGGTTGTAGCAGCAGTTGACTTAAGAAAAGTTTCCCAAAAGTCATCCACTGATGCCCCTTTTTCCTGGTACTGGGGACTTCTTTCCTCAGCAATTGATATCTTTTTAAGATCACCAGTTGTTGGAACAAACACACCAGTGGATATCAGGGTTGCTGGAGAGGAAATTGCCTTCAAGGGAGTCTGATTGATGAAATAACTGGCCAGGTGTAGACCAGTGGATCCAACTCCTGTAGTTGCTGCTCCACTTGAACTACTGAGAGGAATTACTTGTAATTCCTGCAGTGTAGCCTCCTCAACTATTGGTGGGTTAACAGAGATTGAGACACCAGACTCAGTCACTTGTTGTGGCATATTCTCAGTGATAGGTGATTGAGAAGAACTAATTTGTGTCTGGGTTAAATCAACTGCATCCAATAGAGGTAACATGGATTGTGGTAATGTTATTGATGAAGGATGTGGGGTAGAAAGAGATATGTCCATGGGATTTGGACTGTGGAAGATGGAACCAAGTGGATCCAGAGCTTCATATTGTGGTGTCCCTGTGCTTACAACCTGATCCTTTTGTGAGGATGCAGGTGGAGTTTTAGGCAAAGGTGGAGATCTTTGTTCCATCTGTGGTGAGGAAGTAGCAGCAGTGGTTTCTGGTGACCTTTGTGATGTCACATGTAGTTGCTCTAGGATCTCATCTTCCAGAGTTACCTTTTTTATGGGTTTGGGGGGCTTCTGGATCTTTTTCTTTTTGGGCTTTTTGGTGGTTTTAGGTGTGGGTTTCACAGCAGTGGTTGTACTGATGTGATCACCTTGAGCAGTGGGCTCAACAGCAGGTGCCTGAGGAGCAATGGTTGCTGCTAAAGTCTGCTCAGGTACCTTTGCTTGTGTTTTGGAAGGTTTTGACAGCCTTGTAAATGTTTCAGAGGTTAGGCTGTTTATTGGAAAAGGCTCTCCTTGAATAAGGACATGAGCATTATCTTTTGAAAATTTCTTTCTAAAATAGTAACTTAAAAACCTTGGAAATAATAAAAATGATTTTTTATTAACATTTTTAGCAAGATCATTGAAAATCTCCTGTGAATAGTTAAAGTTTTCTTTATTCATTATAGCATAACCCAGGTATTGGATCTTCAATGGGATTTCATTGAAAGCAGTGGTTTTGTTTGACACACACATTAGAAGGGTATGAAATAAAAACCTTGGGGCGGATGGAAAACTCCCTTTTTGTAAAGTTTCTTTTTTCATTTCTTCAGCATACCCTCTTTTAACGAAATCAGTTTGATATTCAATTTTTGGAAAAGAAGTTTTACCTTGAAAATCATCGAGTTCAAATACCTCCGAGATGGTTTGTGGAGTAATGGTGACTGAAATACCCTTTATTGTAGAAGTAATGGCTAAGGGCGTTTTATCCTTAGTTTCAAGTTTCGCATTTTTCCAAAACTCTCTTTGGGTTTCCAGGTAGATCGGAGCATCATAGGTCAACAAAGTTTTGTACTTTGAGGACGAAAGAGCGTCTATGACAGAATCGAAGGTGGTGGTATGACTTGGTTTTTCGAGTAAACCCAAGTAGTTATGAGGAGCTTTGTATGCAAGAGCCATGATGAATCGTGGATTTTTATGAGTGAATGAAGAAGATGAGCGATTGAGAGATGAAATGGAGAAATGATTTGAGAGAAATTGATGGTAACTGCTTTTAGAAAGGAATTTTGAATTCGAATCGACAGTGAAAACCCTGTTTGGGGTTTTGATCAGGGTTTTATAGGTGGAAAAAGTGTATGCTGATGTGGCAGCTGTTACAAAAGATCTGACTGCTAAGTATTGTCCACGTGCCAACCGTTGATGAATAATGGATGACAGTTGTTAGGAAACCACTTATGGAACAATATCAGTGGTTTGGAACGGTAACAATGAAAACAGTGGGTGATTTTTAACTATCAGTGGATTAAAACACTGATGTTTGATCAACAGTGCTTAACAAGGAAATGAGAGAACAGAGGTTGACTTTCAGCAGTGGACAACATTTAGTAGAAACAGGTGTTTGAACCAAAAACAGTGGTTATGGCAGACTTTTAAGGATTAATGAAAAAATTTCATATTTAGCTATTTTTAAGGATGGAGTTTTGATTTTCTCAAAACATTTTAATGTTTTTATTCATAGAAAAACAGGATTTTGCTTGTTATTCCATGTTTAGCATGCCAATCCTAGAGATCAAGCTTTCAAAGGTAGATGTGTCTAATGCTTTTGTTAGCACATCTGCCAGCTGATCTTTTGTAGCACATCTGCCAGTGATTTTGAGAGAAATGGATGTAACTGCTTTGAGAAAGGAATTTTGAATTCATCTTGTCCATGTGGCAGCGGTTACAAAAAGATCTAACCGCTATGTACTGTCCACGTGCCAACCTCTGATGATAATGGAGGACACTTGGTAGGAAACCACTGATGGAACAATATCAGTGGTTTGCAATGGTTACAAATGAGAACAGTGACTGACTTTAAGCTAGCAGTGGATAGCCATCAGTGGGTTAAAACACTAATTTTGAACAACAGTTTTTTTTTTATTTTTTATTTTAACTTTAATTTTTATCACCAAAACAATATTCGAGGAACTCTTATCTCATTGGAATGTAACGATTAGGTAAAATTGTAATTTCATTGTAATTCTAGTTTTCATTTGATAATTTCATTCTGTAATTAATTAACCACATCAACAATAAAAATGTGAGCAGTGGATGTTTTTTTAGAAAAACCAATGATTGTCAATATCAGTGGATGTCAACAATAAAAATGTGAGCCGTGACTATTTTTTAACTATCAGTGGATAGCCAACAGTGATTGAAACACAAATGTTTGGTCAGTCAGTGGTCAACATGAAGAATGAAGAAACAGAGGTTGACTCTCTGTAATTTGCAGGAGCAAAGATTCTTCAAAAACTGCTGTCAATGATCAAATTCTAAACATTTGTTTTATCTTTGCACTCTCCTGCTAACCACTAAACGAACCTTTGATACTATATAACCTCTGTCGACTTACCAAATAGATGTTCAGACACAATTCAACATCAACATAATCTAAATCTTACTCAAAACACTAAATAATAAGTAAAAATAAAACACAACATAGATTCGTAAAATTAAAATTTATTCATTTATTCATGACCTTAAAACTAAAAGTCCAATAATTACATCACATATTGAACAATATTAAAGTTCAAATCTAAGAATAACAGCAAGAATTAAGAAACTTTAGTTTCAACTCCATCGATTGCTGAACCTCTCGATGTATGTCCTTCAGCATCGCCATGAACTGCACGTCTATATCACTGCACTCTATATTACTGACAACACAAAGCTCACGAACGGAAGTTGAAGGCATCCGCATAAGATCTCTGGAAATCTGCTCTCTAGTGAACAGGCCAACTTGCAATCCCTCAAACCATATCTTCAGCTCTTGAAGAGTAGCCCTATCTTCATACACCTGTTCCTCAATTTGCCTGACAAAACGCTGCTTTAAATCATCTGATTTTGCATTTGTCAATGACGCCATTTGAATAAACTATATTACTCGACTTTCCTGAAAGTATGATATCTTCATAGGAAAACTGGATGAAAAACAGGCGAAGTGACTATGAGTTTATATACTGAAATTTGTAATTATGGAAATGTGTATATTTAATATAAACATATTAAGGTATATTTCAAAACATCAGTCCTTTAATGCACAAACCTTTTCAAACCCCAACTTTTATGGGAAAACTAGGGCTGTAAACGAACCGAACGTTCAGCGAACAGTTCGTGAACCATTCGGCGGGAAGTTCGTTTATGTTCGTTCGTTTAATAAACGAACGAACATGAACAAGAAATTTCGTTCGATTAGTTAATTGAACGAACATGAACAGAGGTCTCGTTCGTTCGATTGTGTTCGTGAACGTTCGGTAAGGTGTTCGTGAACGTGTTCTTGAACATTCGTTGATTTGCGTTCGTTTATGTTCGTATGTTTGTGTTTTAATTGAAGATATTCGTAGTTTCTTCTATTTTATTTGTATTTTTTATATTATTAATCTTTTATTTATTTTATTTCCCTAACAATTAAACTAGGAAACCCACTTTCACCTTGTTTATGCATCATTTCCCTTCCATTTCTCATTATTTACATCCACGAATACAATCGACCTCCGTTCCACAATAAGGGATTCAAGATCGAGTGCTACTCTCTAGGCCATCTATCTTTATCCTTTGTCACGTTCGCCAAATATATTTTTGTTCGTTTGTGTTCGTGAACTGTTCGCGAACACGCTCATTTCCTTAATGAACGAACACGAACATAAAATCTCGTTCGGTAAGTGTTCATGAACCGTTCGTGAACACATTTATTTCCTTAACGAACGAACACGAACAAGGCCTTGTTCGTGTTCGTTCGGTTCGTTTACAGCCCTAGGGAAAACTGTAAAAATAAAATACCAACAAACCCAAGGGACAAAATTTCGAAGTTCAAAGAACAAAAGCAGATTATCACAATACCAAGTCAACTGTTGTAGCACATCTGACTTTTCATGATAGAAGATACATATCGTCCGTTCAAGTTGCAACTCTCCCATCAAAGAAGGTAGCACATGCAATTTTTCACGATGTTGCAACAATGATACTGCAACATCGATATTGAAACGTTGATGTGTGATGGAAAGCTTCATTGAAACGACGATGTTGGAACAATGATATTGGAATGATAACATGTAAACATAATCAACAAACATTCGAACAAAGAAGTGTAATCGGAGATTAGCGGCTGAATCACGAGAAAGATGCATTTGAGAGAGAGAGAGATACGCTCACATATATGAGCGAGCGAGATTTGAATGTGAAACCAGATAATTATATCTTATTTATAGGATTAGAATATATGGTTTGAATTTTGAATGTGAAACCAGAATATATGGTTTGAATTATATCTTATTGGGAACTGATGTTTGATTATAAAATGTTGAGGGCTGATATTTATTAGGAACTGATGTTTATTGGGAACCGACAGTAGTTTGGATTTTAAAGTGGGCCAGACCTTTGAAATTTTAATGTAGAGCAGTGGTTTGGATTTTAAAGTGATTTTAAATTAGGCTTTATGATGTAATAATGACATAAGAAAAACCTTGTTGGACAGCTTCTCTTGCTGACACATCAGCTTTTCTTATGTCATTGGGATTTCTCCTTTTATAGAAAGTATAGATTTGGGTATTCATATGTCCAAAATAATTATAAGACAAATATATACGGTACCATCTCATCCATGAAGATCATATCAAGACGATATATTTCATTTTTGTTTTCATTCATCATCTTCATTTTTAAAGCTAAGTAGTGTATATCCTTATATCCTGTTTTATTAAAGTAATTAAATATTAGAAATGATATGCAAAATAGGAAAAAAAAAAAAGAGAGAACATCAATTTTAAATTACTTTTTTTGCATATTTTGAATTTCAAAATTACTGATATTATCAGTAATTACTGATCTGATTTGAAAGCAATTGTCATGATGACTTTTCTAATTTTTATTTTAACTTTAATTAAGAGATAATAACCGTCAGTTTGAAATTCACATTTTGCATATTTTAAATGTCCAAAGCTCAAGAAATTAGCATTAATTACTGATTTGATTTGCAACAAATAGTCATCAAGAATTTTTTTATTTTTTAATTCAACTTTAAATTTTATCATGAAAACAATGTTGGAGGAACTCTTATCTCATTGGAATGTAACGATTAGGTAAAATGGTAATTTTATTGTAATTCTAGTTTTTATTTGATAATTTCAATCTATCAGTAATTAACACCATCAATAATAAAAATGTGAGCAGTGGATGTTTTTTAGGAAAACCAATGATGGTCAATATCAGTGGATGTCAACAATAAAAATGTGAGCAGTGACTATTTTTTTAACTATCAGTGGATAGCCAACAGTGATTGAAACACTGATGTTTAGTCAGACAGTGGTCAACATAAAGATTGAAGAAACAGAGGTTGTCTTTCAGCAGTGGATAACATTTAACAATCAGATGTTTGAACCAAAACAGTGGTTGTAACAGACTTTTAAGGATTAATGAAAACTATCATTTTTAACTATTTTGAGGATGTTTGACCTTAAACAGATATTTGACCTTCTATATCAGTTGTTTGGAGTTAAACAAATATTTAACCTTAAACATCTGTTTGGACATAAATAGATGTTTGCGCTTAAACAAATGTTTCACCTTAAAAAGAAGTTGGCCCATAAACATCTGTTTGCAAAAAAAGACCAATTTCAAGAATACTATACCCAAACAATCAAAATGAGGATCTTAATAATCATCCAAGTGTACTTCATTTTTATTTAGTAGTATAAAGATCAAACCACTGTTCAATTTATAGTACAGATCAGTTAGCATGCTGGGGTGATGTGATAAATACTGTTACATATAAACATCTCAGTGATATGACATCTAACAATCTAACAGAGTATAAAACATTGATGTGATAAATAATGTTACATATAAACACTATTAACATAAACAAAGGTAGAATATCTGTTGTTGATGCTGAACCACTGTTGTTGTTGGGCAGTGGTTCACGTTTGAGTTTGTATAGGGTTTGTCTCGAGAGATAAACTATAGCGAACCACTGCTACACTAAACACTGTTACATAAGAAACACTGATACATAAATACTAAAGTTGAATCCGCTGTAGATGCTGAACCACTGCTGCTACTGAGCAGTGGTTTTCCTTTCGTTGATCAGGCTTTAGGTACATAAGTGCTTGTCTTTAACAGGGCTTTGTCTTCAACAGTGGATAGGCCTCATCAGTCTTAAGTCCATCAGTCTTTATAAGGAGCAATGGTTAATTATAACAGTCCTTAGCATGATCAGCTGTTATAACCACTCCATAACCCTTTGAGAGGAAGCAAGTGTCCGTCTATTCAATTGAGAGGAGTCATTGCATTACATCCCTGTTGAAAAACAGAATCCATAAATTTAGGGAAAATGGATTTGAAAGATGATAACCCAACAGTGGAGGATCTCATTCTACAGCTCCGATAAATTCAGGGGTATTCTTAAATAATGGTTCCTAGATGTTTGAAGAACGACAAAGACAGAGAACTGTCCACAGTGCTGCTTCTTTGAACATTTGTCGGTCTTCAAACATTTAGGAAGCATTATTTGAAAATAACCCTGAATTTATCAAAGCTGTAGAATGAGATCTTCAACTATTGGGTTATCATCTTTCAACCCCATTTTTCCTAAATTTATCAATTCTGTTTTTCAGACCTCCCAAAGCCACCTAACCAGCTCCAAAGAGATCGAGACAGCTTGAAGCATAACCTGGACTTTCTATAATTCCACCAGTTCAGTATTTAATCCCAATATACCAACTCAATACAAATAATAAATATTTTGTGTGCTACAACTGTAAATAACTCAGGAAACAGATTTGAAACCATAAATATGGATTATAGAGATCTATGAATGAAACATGGGTGAATAAAACAACAAAACAGATTGTGAAAAACAAAAACTACAAACATATAAAAATCAATCTACTGGTAATCACATGGTACACCAATGCAAGCATCTGAATAAACAATAACAAATCAAAGATAATTTACAGATACTTACTGAAGCCATAACTGGTCACATTTATGTGCGGCTCTTAAATACATTCTGTAGAATCTGTACATCTAACAAATAATCAAAGAACAAAGAAACAAATAATCAGAGATGTGATACATAAGTGCTTGTCTCTAACAGGGATTTGTCTTCAACAGTGGATAGGCCTCATCAGTCTTTAAGTCCGTCAGTCTTTATAAGGTGCAGTGGTTAATTATAACAGTCCTTAGCATGATCAGCTGTTATAACCACTCCATAACCCTTTGAGAGGAAGCAAGTGTCGGTCTATTTAATTGAGAGGAATAATTGCATTACATCCCTGTTGAAAAATAGAATTGATAAATTTAGGGAAAGTGAGGTTGAAAGATGATAACCCAACAGTGGAGGATCTCATTCTACGGCTTCGATAAATTAAGGGTATTCTCATATAATGGTTCCTGGGTGCTTCCAAAGAATCAGCACTTTGGACATCTGTTGTTCTTCAAACATCTATTATCTATTATCTATTCTATCTATTATATATAATAAATGAAAGTTATTTGGTCCACGTGGCCCAAATAACTTTCATTTATTATATATAATCATGGTTGCAAAAGTCGCTAGGCGCTCCCTAGTCGGATTCGGGAGTACTCGAGAAGTACTCGGGTTAGGCGGAGATTACTCGGGGAGTAATTGGCTTGGGAGACCAGTACTCGTGCCTCGGCAACCTACCTTGTAACGAGTACTCGGGGAATACTCGGAGCCTAGGCGGGACTTTTACAACCATGTATATAATAGATAGAATAGATAATATATAATAGATAATAGATGTTTGAAGACAACAGATGTCCAAAGTGCCGCTTCATTGGAAGCATCCAGGAAGAATTATATGAGAATACCCTTAATTTATCGAAGCTGTAGAATGAGATCTCCACTATTGGGTTATCATCTTTCAACCTCACTTTCCCTAAATTTATCAATTCTATTTTTCAACAGGGATGTAATGCAATTATTACCTTATTTAAGATACCTTCAACTGCATCTTCAATCATGAACTATCTAAAGAAATGGATGAAATCATCCAAAAATACCCAAAATAAAATTAATTAAACCATCCAATATTCTTGAGTACTCACCATTAATGTGATGACCAATATAAAATCAAACCCTAAAAGCATACAAATCATAATGAAATATGAAAGAAACAAACCAAAAAACTTGTTGGGCGATTAAAATTAAAAGGATATCATACGCAATATTCAGGTAATTAGAATGACCATTTTTACCTTACTTGACAACAATAGCAAGTGACCAATCAATCAACCTCAAAATCATATAGAAGCCTAAAAATAAAATGAAAATTAGATAAGTGAACATCAAAACTAAACAGGAAACCTAACCAAAAATTAACCAAACACCTGATGTTGAATCCACTGTAGATGCTGAACCACTGTTGTTACAAACAGATAATACCTCGGGAACTGGAAATTTAAAAGGATCGGCTTCAAAGGCTTCAACAATCGGAAGATTCAAATCTCAAGCAAATGAAACCCTAATTTCAAAAAGAATAATCGGTGAACATATTCACGGATCAATAATCAACAGATGTTGTACTCATATCATCACCGTTAAGAAAAAAAACCCTTAGTTTCTTAACATATTCAAACATACCAGTTCATGGCGGAAATCTAGCCGCAGGTAAGCGGATCTCAACTTTGATGACCATCGATGACAACAACCCTGGAACCATATGATGAGATTAGGAGTAGAAATTAGGGTTTAATTAGAAACTTTGTATGAAAATAAGAAGAAATCAACACAGATCTATAAACATACAAATCAAACCTCAAATGGAAGAACCTTGCCGACGAAGAAGATGAAAGAATATTCCCAACTATAGCTCGGGATGAAAATTACAAAAGCCAGATATTACCTCTTCATGGTATAATCAGACATGAAAATTACAAAGGCTAAATTCGAGTTATGTGTTCTTCAATTTCAGGTTCAATGTCGAATTAGGGCTACAAAATCAAGAAAACCGAGTTAGGATTGCAACCAAAATTAGGGCTACAATACTGAAATAAATGAAGATATAGGGCTTACCTGGTGACGCTTGGAATGATTCATGATGAGATTATTTGGTTTGATCTTTGATTCAGAAGGGAGAAGAGTACAGGAGAAGGAGAAGAAGATTTAGATCTAGGGTTTTGAAAAGGAAAAAAGGAGACGGAGGGACTATAAAAAGGATGGAAGTGTGGTACTGTTGGGCGGGAAAACAGAATTGAGAATGCCCTAATTAAGTGACACGTGGCCCAAATCACTTTCATTTATTATATATAATAGATAGGGGACCGCTAAAATGGAAACCACCTCCAGTTGTAAGAACTGCGAGAACCAGTTCCTAACCATTAGATCAACAAGATGGATGGATGAAATTAAAAGTAACAAAAATGAATATTAAATACATTTTGTCTTATTATGTCTTTAATATTTTAATTCAAAAGGGTAGTTTAGTAAAATTACTCTTTTTTGTCTTTTTGTCTTTATTATTTCTTGATTACTTTTTTGTTTTATTATATTACTTTTTATTTTTTAAAAAGATTTTTTTTATTAAAATCATTTTTAAAATCAAATTTTTTTAACAAGACAAATTTTTTTGCGCGCCGGTTTTTGCACGCCGGGCTTTTTCAAGCGTCGTTTTTTTACGCGCCGTTTTTACGTCGGGCTTTTTCAAGCGTCGTCTTTTTTAACGGGCCGTTTTACATGTTTTTTTAACGCGGCGTTTTTTACACTTTTTACGTTAAACTTTTTACGTTTTAAGTTTTACGTTAAACTTTTTACGTTTTACTTTTTACGTTTTACGTAAAACTTTTTACGTTTTACCTAAAACTTTTTACGTTTTACGTTTTACCTAAAACTTTTTACGTTTTACGTAAAACTTTTTACGTTTTACGTTAAAAAGTTTACGGTTTAACTTTTTTTTTTTACCAAAACTTTTTTACGCAAAAACGAACGCACCCCAGAAATCGCAAACTCGGGAGGTGTCTCAGATATATTGTTATCATCATCGACTAGGGGGAAAAATAAAAAACCAACAACATCAAAACAAAGTGTATCTCGAAAAAAAAACGGGGTTTAGCTCAGATTATCCGATAATCAAAAGGCTGCAAAAGTGGGGTTGCAGGTTCAAAAAACCTACCCTCCGTCGTCCTTGCCGCACCATCGTCATTTAAATCTACGTTTTTTTTTTCATTATCACCGCCCAATCGACCATATCAAAAGCCCCAACATACCAAATCAAAACAAATCAAAACAGAGATCAAAGAACACATATCAAAACCCCCAGCATAGCAAAAACCCATCAGATTAAAGACACAGAAATAAAAACCCAGACATACCAAAATACCATCGGTATCATCATCGTCATTCAAGAACACATATCGCCGCCCTTCACCCACCGTCGACATCAACCCCCAACATCGGAGCCGTCGGCCTCAAAACCCAATATCGGAGCCGTCGACATCAACCACTGCCACACCACCAAACCCACCGCCACACCACCAAACCCACCGCCATACCACCACACCCACCAAACCCACCGCCACACCTCCGTTGCATCATCATCTTCGACCTCTCTCATTCCGTCTCTCTCTCTCTCTGATTATCCGTCGCTCTAATCAGAAAAAGGATACCAGAATCGGGACGCCGTAGAAACGAGAGGGTAGCCGGAAGGGGTGTGGTGTTTGGGGCCGGAGTGGGGGTGTGGCGGCAGATGAGAGGCTTCAACATAGGGATGAGCAAATACTGATACCGTCCCGATCCCGAATTTTGTGTAAACTTGGTACCGATACCGAAATATGTCGGTACGGTATCGGTATTTTAAGGGTAAAATTCGGTATTTTACCGATACCGTACCGATACCGAAAATGCCAAAAAGTGGATACCGATTTCGGTACCGAAAAAATCGGGATCGGGATTTCGGGATCGGGACGGTATTTTATACCAATTGCTCATCCCTACTTCAACATCATATGTATCATCATCATCATCAATGACGGGAAACAAAAACGGCCGAGACTCAAAGTTCTGTGTATGTGTTTTGGGGTCGCCGTTGGGTGTTTAGGGTCGGCTGTTTGGTTCAAAAATGAGAGAGACAAAAGAGGTGGAAGAGATGGTTTAAAAAGGTGGAGAGAGAGTCTGCCCATTATAAATAAGGAGAGAAGTAGGGAAAAGACATTTGGTGGTAAAATGACCAAACTACCCTTTTGAGTGGCAGAATCTAATTGGTTGAGAGTGGTTCTCGCGGTTCTTACAACTGGGGGTGGTTCCTATTTTAGCGGCTCCCTATTGTTGGGATTGAGCCCTACCAGAGGAACAGATAATGTAAAGCCAAAACCAGGTCACAACAGAGGATTCACAATAAGCAGCAGTTTACACTTTGCTCTCCCCTTGAAAGTGATTTATAACTACTGATGGTCTTTATCCGCTGTTCAGATACAACTACTGCTGGTCCTTCAACTGCTGATCAAAACCCTGAAGTATCCAACACTGCTGGTCCTATCTACTGATGATAAAGCACTGCCCAGTCAAGGACTGATCAACCTTGAGTAAAGCACTGACATAAAGGGAAAGCAGCTGTTTAGTGAAATTGTTTGTTTTATGTATAGTCAGTGGATAGGTTAGCAGTGTTTGTGTAAGGACAGTAGATACAGGTTGTTAGGCTGTTAGACGTCGCTTTCATGGTGACGTCAGCTGAGATACCTCAGTGGTTTGGTTTGCCTATAAATGTAACAGTACCCTGTACTGTTACATTTGATTGACTGAGCGGGTTCTTCTCCTCATGTCTAATCCTTTCATCTTGTGTGCAACCAACCTTGGGGCATCAGGCTGAGGGGGAGTTTAGTTTGTAAGCATATCTGTAATCTTTTGCTTTGATTTGTAAATCCTTTGACTCTATGAGAAGCAATTGTTTATCAAACTATTTTCTCCTTTGATTGTGTTTACAAAGTTTGTTTTCATTTCCGCTGCACTTTACATGTTTTCATATTCACAAATTGTTCAACACATACAAACAAACACAATCACAAGAGCCTCAGATCCTAACAATTGGTATCAGAGCCTGGACAGTCAATTTCGATTTAACAGTCAAATTGACATAACAGTTCGGCTCGAAGTTCATTGATACTAAGGTTGGTTGTATTTAGCTGAAAAACAGAGTATCGAGTAAATCATGATCAAAATGGTTATTCAACAACTCTGTACATCAACCAAGATGTCATATGACACACAAAATTTCACACAACAAGTGAATTTATGCACAAAACCCTCATGGTTTCTAGATCTGAAATAAATATCTGTTAAACTATGAGATTACTTCTTATTTTCTAAATTAATTTCAATTGTTGATGTGTAATTTGTGATGTTTTCCATAAATACTAAAGTCTGAACCTCAGATTAACAAAACATATGTTCATAAAAACATTGATGTTTTGCTAACACAAAAAGAGGGAAATTATAACTTTAGTCATTTGATCTTATGTGTTGAAAACAGGTTGAGATCCTAAAAAGGACAAAATCAACTTTGTTTAAATACATTAATAAAACAGGGGTCAACATAGTCCATATTATATGTAGTGTGAGATTGGCTGAAAAACTTGTGAAAACATGACCAAGTCTCTCAAAACATTACTGCAAAATGATTTTGGACTAAAATTCACAAAAACTCGAAAGTGTGTTTATCTTAAAACTTTTGAAGTCAAAAGAAAAGAGTATAAACATAAAACACTTATGAGTCAAAGTTTAGGGTAATAATGGGCATTAAGCAACTATGTGCATTCATCTTTTCAGGAAAAGGTTTTGTTTCTCATGAATGAAATCCAAAGAGGATGAGATAAATGTTCAAAAATTTATCCATGAATCCTCATGGTTGCAATCAACTGACAAAGAAAATGGTACTAAACCAGTGGTCAAAATGTATTCAGAATGTTCTACCCACTGCTGTCAAACCACTGAGCATTTATCATTAACTTGAGAATGATATGATTATGTAATTTACTAAAATTTAACCAGACTCTTTTTGATGTTGTTTCTCAGAAAATCCTTTAACTATTTTTTTTCTTGCTCAAAGGATTTTCTCGAATAACCAGGATATATTGTTCATTTTTTTGGAATAATATATTTGGAACTTTTGCTTGTTTTTTGTTGGCAATAGTTTCATCTCCTGTCAGGATGTAATACCTTATTTTTGATGGTATTAGTGTCCTCATAAATGGGTCAAAAGGAATTGGTACATATGTCATGATCATGTCATACTCAGGTTTGCTCCTAAATTTTCATAAAAAAATGATTGCAAACTGTGCTTGAATCACTAGGGTACTCATGTCTTAATTGAATATTAAACGAAAATGAGTTGCTTTAGCAAAAAGTTCTCATCATCTGGAGTACTAAACCACTGTCCTTCAAAATTGACATGTGGCAAAACCTTGGATGGAAATTTTCAGAACTGTTGCTGGAATGTTTGTCCTTCAGATCTGTACCATTTACCCTAACCACTGTTTTGCTCCAATGTCTGATCTCTAAACACTGTCCACTGCTGAAAGTTAAACCACTGACCCCTCATTTTCTTGAAAAGCACTGATGTTCAAAATCAGTGTCTTATCCACTGATATGCTATCCACTGATAGTAAAAATCATCCACTGCCCACAATTTTTACCGTTGTAACCACTGATACTTGATATGTCAGTGGCTCTTAAAACAACTGTTCTCCATACTTCATCCGTTTCATCTGTGTTTGACACGTGGTCAGTCTTTAGCCCTCAGATCGTAATAACCGCTGCCACATCAGCGATCATTTTTTATCCCTAAATAAAACCCTGCCCTAAACCCCAAACAGGGTTTTACACTGTCGAATTGAATTCCAAAATTCTCTTCTCATAGCAGTTTCCAACCCTTCTTCTCAAAAACTTCAAAATCATTCTTCGTTCTTCTCTGCAAAAATGACAAAATCAAAGTCAAAATCAAAATCACAACCAAAACCAAAATCACCACCATCTTCAAAAGAGGTCGCTCAAACGGCCGAAGAACCCATCGAAATACCATACAAACAATCTCACAACTATCTGGGTTTACTCACAAAACCTACTGATAATCACACCTTTGACACCATCATTGATACATTATCTGCATCAAAGTACAAAACTTTGTTAACAACAAATGCTCCCATCTATCTTCAAACCCAGAGAGAGTTTTGGAAAAAGGCGACGCTTGAAAAACAAGACGATAAAGTCATAGCCATTAACTCCTCGTTACAGGGTAAAGTGATTCAAATCATACCACAATCAATCTCCGAAGTCTTTAATCTTGACGATCAGGAAGGTAAAATCTCTTTTGATAAAGCCGAGATGAAAACTGATTTCGTAAAAAGAGGGTATGCAGAAGAATCAAAGGTAGATACCTTACAAAAAGGTTATTTCCCTTCTGCACCTAGGTTTTTATTTCACACACTTCTGATGTGTGCTTCGAATAAAACAACATCTTTTAACGAAATACCATTGAAAATTCAATGCCTGGGGTACGCTATTTTGAATAATAAGGACTACAACTACTCCCAGGAGATTTTCAATGACATGGTGAAAAACGTTGAAAGTAAAGCATTTTTACTTTTTCCAAGATTTTTGAGTTACTATTTTGAACAAAAATTTGAAAAGGAAAATGTAAATTTGCTCAAACAAGGTGTTCATTGTCAAATAAAAGGCTTAACAAAAGAAACATTTTCCAGAATGATGGCACCAATAAAAACAAAAGCAGGGGTACCTGAGCAGATTTTAGCGGTTACAACTGCTCCTCAGGTATCAGCTGCTGAGCCCACTGCTCCAGGTGATCAAAGCAGCACAACCACTTCTTTGAAACCCACACCTGACATAACCAAAAAGACCAAAAGAAAAACATCCAGAAAACCCACCAAACCCAAAACAAAGGCAACTCTGGAAGATGAGATCCCAGAGGAAATGCCTGTGACAACACAAAAGTCACCACAAACCACTGCTGCTACTTCCTCACAGCAGTTGGAAGAAAGATCTCAACCCATGCCTAAAACTCCTCCTGCATCCTCACAAAAGGATCAGGTTGTATTCACAGGGACACCAAATTATGAAGCTCTAGATCCACTTGGCTCTATCTTCCACAGTCCTGATCCCAAGGACATGTCTCTTTCAACACCCATACCCTCACCAATAATAATGCCACAATCCATGCTACCCTTGTTGCATGCAGCTGCTATAGCTCAGACACAAACCAGTTCCTCTCTATCACCTATCACTGAGAGTATACCCCCACAGGTGACTGGGTCTGATGCTACTACTCCTGCTATCCCAGCAACAATTGAGGAGGTTACACCCCCTGAGTTACAAGTAACTCTCGGTGGTAGTTCAAGTGGAGCAGCAACTACAACTGGTGGATCAACAGGTCTCCAGTTGGCCAGTTGTTTCATAAATCAGACTCCCTTAAAGGCAATTTATTCCATAGCAACTTCGGTAACCACCAGTGAGTTGGATCTAACCACTGGTACCATCAAAGGTTTATCGAGTGCTGAAGAAAGAAGTCCCCAGTACCAAGAACAAGGGGCATCAATGAGTGATTTTTGGGATTCTGTTCCTAAGTCACACATTGATATAACCACTGCTGGTGGAGATTCAGATGATCCCAGTAAAATGGGTGATGATTCAAGATATCAGGAATTGACGGGCAGAGTGGAAAAACTTGAAGAATCAGTTTCTGAAATAAAGGAGATGGTGCAAGAGATTTTAAAAGCTCAGAAAGCACAATCCAATGCTGTTCCTGCTTAAGCACCTGCTCCACAACAAGCACCTGCTGCATATGAGCTTTGGAATATTTTCCAACCCATGCTTGAAAAACAGCAACAAATGGCTGATCAAAAGCATGCTATTCAAGTACAAATGCTGACCAACATGGTGGAATCAAGGTTCAAGGACGCTCAAGCAGATATCAAGGCTATTAAGGCCAGTATCCAAACTACCACTGGCAAGGCTCCTTCAACTTTACTATTCTTTGATGACCCCCTTGCAGATAATACCAAAAAGGGGGAGATAATGAAGCAAATGAAGAAGAAGGGAATAGAACATGGCCTTCATATTGAACCTGAAAAAGAAAAAGAAAAAGAAAAGCAGGTCTCAAAACCTGTTAGTCAAACAGCTGATACACCAGTAGTTTCAAAAACTGCTGTCAGTAGCCAAACAGCTGCCATGTCATCAACACACACACTTTCAACACACACCACCACAACTACTGCTCTACCACCATCATCTACAATCACACCATCATCACTGCCTCCTGCCATAAAGCAGAAGACAGCAGATGTTACAACATCTGCTGTAATGACAACAGTGATTGAAACACCAGTTGTTTCAACCACTGTCAGTCAATCACTGTCACAAACCACTGCTATCCAATCTACCACCACTGATCCACCCAAAACATCATCTTCTTCTTCTTCATTAAAAAGGAGAAGGAATCTCATATCAGATGATGATTCACCACCACTATCAAAAACTACCTCACCACTTCCATCCCCTGCTCAAAAGCAGAAGACAACTGCTGACATATCAGCAGTTGTAATGACAGCAGATGTTGAGACACCAGTTGTCTCAACAGCTGTTAGTCAGTCATCCACCACTGCTCTCACCTCTCCTACTTCACAGCCAAAGCTCTTCAACAGAAAAAGAAAGCCAATACCTGCCGATGAGGGTATACATGATCCTAATGCTGCACAATATCCACTGGAACTTGAAGCCATCAAAAATGAGATGAGGCAATTCTATACAGAAGAAGATCCTTCAAAAAGGAGATTCTCCTCACTCATAGGCTACATGCCACCAGATGATATGGATGATTACCTCAAAATCAAGGCAAGGCAAGCAAGACTAAGAGCTAAAGTTGAGAGTGAAAAAGAACGGTTAAGCGAAGATGGCATTGCTAAAAGACTGGAGTTCTACTTCACAAAAGTAAAGCAGTTAGAAGAGTTTGCACAAGGCCTAAACAAAGAAAAGGCTTATCAAAAGAAAGAGTTAAGAAAACAATATCTAGCCTACATCATGAAAGAGAAATTCTATCCTGCTGAAGAACAACAGTTCAAAGAATGACCAGTAGTAGCTCTTAAGCGTGAGGCAGAAAGGATTGAGAAGATTAAGAATAATCATACGAAGAAGAGGAATGCTCCTAACTGGAGAAAATATGAAAAGCTCATTGCTGACTTAACTGCTGAATATAAGAGAAAGAAAAAGGAGCTGGTGGATGCGAAAATGGATACTGCTGAAGCCATATCAAAATGGTCAAAACAGCAGACCGATGAAGCCTATGAAAGGCTAAAGAAAAGAAAGATAACTGTTTCAAGCACCTCAAAGAAGCGAGAACATATGATGAAGCTTGAACAGAAAATTGAAAACCTCATGACAATGTTAAAATCAGCAGACAGTTCTACTCTTGTGTCAAACCAAGTTGAAGGCAAACAGCTGACTGAAGAAGAGGTAATAGAAAAAGAAGCAGAGTATCTCAAGGGCGCCATCTTAAAAATGGGTCTGAATGAAGACAGCTCATCAAAGCTTCAAAACCTTTTTAAGAAGGTATTAAACAAACCTGCGTCTCCAAACACTGCAAAAGACAAGACAGAAGTTGAAAGACAAGAACTTGTTGAACAAGAAACTGCAGAAGATATAGCTGCAGCAGACAAAGTCATTGAAGAAGCTTTCAAAAGAATGTCTGAAAGTCTGCAGGTGTTTTCAAGGCCAACATCCCTCAACTCATCATCAAATAAATCTCTCCCAAGAAATCCATTGGGTTCGAAAGTACTAAAGTGGATGTCTGACCAAAAGACCCATGTATTGACTATTGTCAGATCCAATGGAAATGTGAAGTACATATCAAGGAAAGAAGCACTAGGCCTTAGTGTTCAAGATTTGCAGGATCTCCTTGAACTTTCACTGTGTAGGGATGAGGATGACCAGAGTGCAAAGGAATTTGAAGCTGAATTCAAAGAACAAGCTAAGGCACTCTTGATGAGTAATAAAGGTCCTGAATAATGAAGGGTTTTGGCATTATCTGTTCCAGGGGGAGATTGTTGGGATTGAGCCCTACCAGAGGAACAGATAATGTAAAGCCAAAACCAGGTCACAACAGAGGATTCACAATAAGCAGCAGTTTACACTTTGCTCTCCCCTTGAAAGTGATTTATAACTACTGATGGTCTTTATCCGCTGTTCAGATACAACTACTGCTGGTCCTTCAACTGCTGATCAAAACCCTGAAGTATCCAACACTGTTGGTCCTATCTACTGATGATAAAGCACTGCCCAGTCAAGGACTGATCAACCTTGAGTAAAGCACTGACATAAAGGGAAAGCAGTTGTTTAGTGAAATTGTTTGTTTTATGTATAGTCAGTGGATAGGTTAGCAGTGTTTGTGTAAGGACAGTAGATACAGGTTGTTAGGCTGTTAGACGTCGCTTTCATGGTGACGTCAGCTGAGATACCTCAGTGGTTTGGTTTGCCTATAAATGTAACAGTACCCTGTACTGTTACATTTGATTGACTGAGCGGGTTCTTCTCCTCATGTCTAATCCTTTCATCTTGTGTGCAACCAACCTTGGGGCATCAGGCTGAGGGGGAGTTTAGTTTGTAAGCATATCTGTAATCTTTTGCTTTGATTTGTAAATCCTTTGACTCTATGAGAAGCAATTGTTTATCAAACTATTTTCTCCTTTGATTGTGTTTACAAAGTTTGTTTTCATTTTCGCTGCGCTTTACATGTTTTCATATTCACAAATTGTTCAACACATACAAACAAACACAATCACAAGAGCCTCAGATCCTAACACCTATATATATATATATAGGGGACCGCTAAAATGAGAACCACCTCCAGTTGTAAGAACCGTGAGAACTTTTTGATACGGGGCAAGTTGGACAAAAAATTTTTTTCATAAATGTAGATGCTTGTATTATAAACACATTTGTAAAAAAAAAAATTCAAAAAAAAAATGTCGTGTGTGTAGTTTTGAACACCACAAGTTTGTGTTTACGGGTACCGTAAATTTTAAATGGGTCCCGTAAACGCAAACTTTGGGTGCTCAAAACTACACACCCGACATTTTTTTTTTGAATTTTTTTTTTACAAATGTGTTTATAATACATGCATCTACGTTTATGAAAAAAAAAATTTGGTCCACCTCGCCCCGTACGGTGTAGTTCTCACGGTTCTTACAACTGGAGGTGGTTCTCATTTTAGCGGTCCCCTATATATATAGGGCCATGATCATTTCAGAACCATAAATATTTACAAAACTCGCAGAACTCCTAATAAACAATCTTTTTATTTATATATTTTTATGTTTAGGATAATTTTATCATTTATTATGTGTATTTTTACGATTACATACATGTTAAGAGTAATTTTATCATTTTTTATATGTAATTTTATAATTACACATATGTAAACTAGTTTTTTTACATATATGTAATTAGTTATGACACATATATGTAATTTTGGCAATTAAACATATGTAAACTACTTTTAACATGTATGTAATCAAAGAAATACATATAATATATGATTAAAAGATCCTAAATACAAAAACTTATATATAAAATGATTGTTTATTAGTAGTTCTGTAGTTATTTAGAATTCTGAAATGAACTCAACCATATATATATCAGAGAGGGTGGTGTTGGTGGTGATAGTGATGATAAAAATAAAAAAGAAAGCTAAAACTTACTTTGATGGAGATATGCACAGCGGATAATGATGGATGAGAGTATGCACAGCGGAGTAGAAGGTTGCAGAAGAAAGGAGTTTTTTTTTTTTATGTGTGTGTTGGAATATAATATGAAGAACTGGAGAAAATTTGGAATGTTAAGGGAGTGGAGCTAAAGAGACGTGGAGAGAGTTTAGTGTGCCATTGAAGTAATAATATTATTGCTGGTAATGGTTGTTCGTACTTACAACGATATACAAATGCCTCTTATATAGGCATATAAGGAAAGAATAAAAACACAAAAGTCAAAAAGCCTAATCTAAAAAGAAAAGTAGACGAATAATTACAAAGCTAAATTCCAAAATTGGTGTTGAAAATTATTGCACTCTGTCGACCACTTTCTGTATATAATTGAACTTGTAAAACGTCATGGCTTACGGCATACTTTTTGTCTTCTATCTTCTATCGTCATTTCTTACGTCATCTTCTAGAAATCTCTGTGTGTGCTGTCTATCGACTGTGGACTTGAACAGTCTTCTTGTTCACCTTCTTCGTCTTCTAGGTTTATGATGTGCTGTAACTGTAGAGTGTCCCCTTCTCCTGCAAAGGGTAGAAGCATTCTCCAGTTTGTTTTTGTGTAGACTTGTATGTAGTACCCTTCACCTACCAATTGATAGTTTCTCCATGGAAAATAATCAGGAAGTTCTGGAGTTTCCTGATGTTTTTTAATAAACTGTGTAAAACTATCTGGAATCTTTTCATTTGAATGACTTAACCAAGGTAGAGTTGCAAACTCTATGTTAGTTTTTGTCATTGCTGTCTGTAGATGATAGCATGCATTTTTATGTTCAATAAAAATTCTCTTTCTTGCTGGTCTGTATGTATATGAATCTGTATAAGGAAATGAGGAAATTATTTTGCAACCAATGATCGAGGTTGTCGATCTTATTGCGATATTTCCTGCAACTAGAATCGTTTTTTTCTCCAAGCTGGTTGATGAGATCTTCTGTTTTTCTGTCTAACTTGATTTCTAAATAATCAATCATACCATGATGATAAAATTGAATTATTTGTTCATCTGTCAATTTTGTAGGATGGTGTATTTGAAGCAATAGAAGACCAATTCCGTCTCCTGTTTCATTCGTTCTTTCCACCACTTTGAATCCTTGTTGTTCACTGTCAAATTTGAATGCCATGTCTACCAATTGTTGTTGCAAATTGTACAGAATTAGAGGAAACTCTGCACAAACTTTCTGTGAAACAAGATTCTCAAATTCTGAGAATCTTTCTGTAACTGGTTGTAGACAATGCTGCCAAGGTGTATCAAGAATCCTTGTCCTGAAACACTCAAAAGTCCTGTGTACATCTGTTTTATCTTTGTTTTCTTTTTTCTCTATCTTTTGTAATAACTGTGCATTTTTTGATTCGAGCAAACACATTTTTTGTTTTAACAGGCTATTTTCACTTTTTAATTGTATACCTTGTGTATTTCTTGTTTTTTCCTCGAGCTGTGTTCTTAATGTAGAAATAATTTCTTGTTGAGCTTTTATGTAATGCTCAGGATTTATTTTAGCCAAATCAGCAAAACTCTTAACCTCTTCAGGTTCTATGTAAAAACTTTGTAGACCAAAATTATCTCTTGCTGCTTTAAGGGCTTCAGCAAAACTTGTATAACCTTTCCAAAATGATCCTCCGGTACAAGTTATGTGTTGTGTAACTGTTTCCCATTTGTTAAAAATACCAATCTTTGTACCTCTAAATATTACATAATGTGTATAATTTGGTTTTATTTTAAACTGTCTTTCAGGTGTTTTTGAACTTTGTTCCTGAAAGTAAATGCTTAAAGCATTTAAAACCTGTACTTTAAATGTTGAAGCTTGTGGCATGGTTTGAATATGCCATAAGTTATCTAATAAACATTGCTGTTTATCTGTGAGTTTCATTCCCATAATAGGACGAAACTTTTTATCAACATCATTGCATATCTGTAAAGCATATGTTCCAAATTCAATCACCGGCTTTGGTGAAAAATTTGTGTACAAAGGTCGCTTGCCAGCTGCCTTTGATTGCTGTTGTGTATAAAATTGTCCCGTCATTATCTATGGTAATGAGGTGTGAGGAGAACTGTATATCCTTTCTGTTGACTGTAAATATGACTGTTGAATTTTTTCTTCATCTGAGGAAGAATTCTCCTGCTTTTGCTTTGGATGTATAAGCTTTAATTTCTCCTTATCTTTTTTCCTGTCCATCTAAAACAAACCATTTGTTTATATTTCGAGATAACATATCAGCTATCCCATTATTTTTTCCTTTAATATGTCCAAAATTTATAAAATAACCATTTCCTTGTATAATGTTTTGTAAATTAACCCATCTAGTTCTATTTACTTTTTTACTTTGGTCATTTTTTACAAACTTAATTATTGCTTCACAGTCAGTTCTTACTGTAAACTCTTTATTAAGAAAAATTTAAAATTTTTCTAATACATAAATTAATGCCTGTATTTCAAAATCAATTGTAGTCCAGTTTGTTTTGTTTTGAAAATTACCGCTTGCATAAGCACAAATTTTCTCTTCTTCCTTGAGACTGTATTTGTTTGGTTTACATAGAAGGATTGCTCCCCATCCTTCTTTGCATCCATCTGTTTCAATAATTATATAATCTGTAACTAATGGTAATTCTAATGGTTTAATGTTTTTAACTGCTTTTTTAATTTCTTTAACTAGTTTAATGTCTTCTTGATTAAAATACCTTTGACCATTTTTAGTAGTTTTACCATACAAAGGTCCAACCAGTTTTGACAAGTTTGGAATGAATTTTCTAGCATAATTTACTAGACCTAAAAAGGCTTGTATTTGTTTTAAATTTTCAAATTTTTCTGGAAAATTTAGAATTTTTGTAGAAATATGTGGTTGTAATTCTATTTTTCCATTTCTAATTTCTAATCCTAAAAAGGAAATTTTTCTTTTAAAAAGTTTCATTTTTCTTTTTGAAACAACTATACCATTTTTCTTTATTTCTTCAAAAACCTGTTGTAGATGTTTCTCATGTTCCTGCACTGTATTGTTTGCAACTAAAATGTCATCAATGTATACTAAACAAAAATCAAATTTTAAAAATATACTATCCATAAATCTTTGAAAAATTGATATTTGTTAGTCCAAAACTAAGGACATTCCATTCATATTGCCCTTCTGAACATGTAAAGGCTGTCCATGGTTTAAAGCTTTCTTCTAACTTTAACTGATTATATCCTAATTTTAAATCAAATTTTGAAAATACTTTTTTGTTTTGTATAAGATTTAGCAAACTATCTTTGTTAGGAATATTATACTCATCATCTATTGTATTATCATTTAATCTTTTATAATTATAAACTATTCTAGTTTTTCCTCTTTTTATCTCGCTGTGATTTCTTACTAAAAAAGCTGTAGATCTATGAGGACTTTCTGATTTTCTAATTAATCATTGATTTACCATTTCAGGGATTTGTTTTTTAAATTCTTCTTTATCTAATGGGCTATATTCTATATTAGCTGTTCTAATTACTATGTCATGATTTTTTAATTTAAATTTACAAATATATTTTACATTTGATTTTGTTATATCTTCTCCAATATATCCTATTTTTTCTAAATGTATTATCATAGGATGATTTACACTTTTTGTAATATCTTGCCCTTTCTCTATTTCATGGCTTAAAAAATCTATTAAAAGTTTTAATGATTAATTTTCTATAAATTTTTTTCTATTCTGTGTTTTTAAGAAGTCTAAATTCCCTTTATCCCCTCTTTTTTGAACAATTTGTGTTGTATTCATATATCTAAGGGTTGGTATTGTATATAATTGTTTACTTGATATTATAAAATTTCTTGTAATTGTAACTGCACCATTTAATCCTAATATAAAATTTAGTCCTATTACAAAATCTTTTGATTTAATATTTGGTGGATTAATATTTATTTGTGGCATTTCATATTTTATACTGTAATTGTTTGCAAAGTCTAAGAATTGTATTCCTACTGGTTCTAAACAATGTGTAATAGGTATTAATCTATCTTCCACTGTTCTTGTACTTAATTCATATGTTAGTTTTTTTATGGTATTCTATAGGTGCTAAACTATGTGAAATTAAACTTTTTGTAGCTCCTGTATCTACTAATGCTGTTAAGTCTAGGTATTTATTATTATCTAACCATAAACGACATTGTATATTTATCATGTTTGTTGATCCTTGTGTTTGCATGTAAGTTTGATCATCTGGTTTTTGTAGAGCCATTTTACTTATTTCTTCTGTTTTAATTAGTCTTTCTAGTTCTTCTACTTTATTTTCTAAATTTTTTATTTTTAAACTATGTAATTCTATTGTTAATTCTAATTTATCTATCCTTTCATTCTCATTATTTTTAGAATTTGTTTTCACTTTTGATGTTGTAGCTATATCTTTATCATAAATTTCTTTAAGACATTTAAAACAAATTTCATTAAAACATTTATTACATTGTGATCTTTTTTCTATACTTGGATAGTATCCACAACTATAACATCTTATGTGATTATTTCCTTTATTTTGTTTCCAATCATGTTCACAAATTTCTTCTGTATTCATATATGTATATGTTACTTTTGTTGTTGGGTTTTCCTCTTCACTGTAAATACTATATATTGATTCATTAACAGATTCATCATCTGTTCCTAAAGCTTCTATTTCATAATCTTGTAATTGTTCTATTAAATTAGCTCTTTCTATATTTTTTCTCTTGTTTGGACATTTATTAGCTAAATGTGTTGTTTCTCCACAAGTATAACATCTACATTTTCGTGATTGTGGTTTTTTAACATATTTATTTGTATTATAATTTTTTCTATAATTTCTATTATATGTTGTGCTTTTTCGTATCTTTTTCTTTTTATCATAAACTCCATATGCTTGTGGTGTATAAATTGCTGTTTTACAAAATGCATAAGCATTTCTTTTTAATTGTTCTTGTAATGCTACTTCTTTGCATTTTTCTTCTAATATACCAAATGTATAAGTTATTCTTGGTCCTATTCCTAAATTTTGTTGTGTACCATAATTTGTTTTCCATGCTTCATGTATAGATTTTCCTAAATCACCTAGTAATTTTATAAAATATTTGTCACATAAATTATCATCCATTGTTTTTCCTGTTTGTGATAATAATCTTGTAAAATCTAATGTAAATTCAATATATATATATATATATATATATATATATATATATTTTGTAGTTGTTTTTGGCCCCTCTTGTTCACAACAAAATGCCTATGATTGAGGGCATTTAAACTGTTCAGTGCTAGAGAAAGCAGTCAACAGTTATTATATATATAAATTTTCAATATCTATCATAAATTATAAGTAACTTAGATAAACCTTAATGTTTTGAAACAAATTATTTACATTTTTCAAAAAGAAAAAAAAAATGTTAACAAACGAAATATAGAACTGGGAATACAAAAAACCAATCATATTATATAATTTTTGTCTAAGGTTTTAGTTTTTTAGGTTGTATGCAAAATATTGAAGTAACAATGTATTAACATAACACGGTGATACCACATCCATGTTGGAGTAACTACGATGGCTACACTTTTGGTCCCTAACTTGTAATTGACCCGTGACTCATTACAATCGTTAATTGTCAATCACTCAAGAGTGGTCCGGCCGCAACCAGTTGCATCTCAATGCTCCCAGCTAAAAAACTTGTACTGTATTTTCAGTACACCATTAATTGAAATATATAGTTATCTGTATGTCAACAAAAACGATATCTAACACTTTTAATAATTTCTTTCTTTGTGTATGTAACCAATAAATCACTTAAACACTCGTCGCTTATTTTGCAACGCAATCGAGTCTACTTCATTATTAAAAATTCAGTGTGAAGGATAAAACCCGGCTAAATGACCATTGACCCACCTTGCACTTCTTGATAGATAAGAAGGAATCATTTGGGTTCAAACAAGCCATACAAACTAGTGATTTCATTATGACCTCGTTGAATATGTTATCAAGTAATAGAACTAGAAGCACCTAATATTGGATTTTTAATTTTCGTAACGATGAATGATTGGCTCTTTTTGAGCTTGACAAGGTCCACCCAGAAAGAAAATGAAATATTGATAAATATATATGAAATAAGTGCAATAAACAATTACTTATCATGTTTAACTAAATGTGCATAAGCGTGCATTCTTGGTGCAAGCCTTTACCAAATTACAAGAACAACTGATTGTAACTAAGGCTGTAAACGAATTGAATGTTTAGCGAACAGTTCGTAAACTGTTCGGCAGGAAGTTCGTTTACGTTCGTTCGTTTGTTTAATAAATGAACAGACACGAACAAGAAATTTCATTCAAATAGTTATATGAACGAACATGAACAGATGTCTCATTCGTGCGATTGTGTTCATGAACGTCGGTAACGTGTTCGTGAACATTCGTTCAAGTTTGCTTGTTTATGTTGTTCATGAAAGATTTTTGTACTTTCTTTTATCCAAACTTTTTTCTAATTTTAATTTTAATTTATTTTATTACCCTAAGAATTAAAATACGAAACTCTATTCCCACAATGTTTATGCATCATTCCCCTTTCTTTCCTCAATATTCATATCGACCTTCTTTCCATGATTATGGCTTCAAGTTCCAACGCTGCTCTCTCCGTCATTCACCTCTAGCCTCCATCGCTTTCCTCGATTTTATTTGTGTTCCTGAACCGTTCGTGAACACGTTCATTTCCTTAATGAACGAACACGAACATAAAATCTTGTTCGTTAAGTATTCATGAACCGTTTGTGAATACATTTATTTCCTTAACGATGAACACGAACAAGACCATGTTCGTGTTTGTTCGATTCATTTACAACCCTAATTGTAACTTGAGAAAAAAATATATATAAAGTGCAAACCGTAAATTAATATAGAAACATAAATAATAGAGATTAACAAAAAGAACTCAAGGAAATAAGAACTAGTTATGGTGTTGTATTTTGTAGAAGACTTAGTATATAGGATTGATTTATAATAGAAGTAGAAATTGATAGGAGAAACACCTTAGCGTATATTTGCACTTGAAATGGTTTTGTGTGTGGGCTTCTTTCCAATGAAAACATTATATATGTATAAATCTATAAAAATAAAAATAACACGTTTATATATAAGCATTTATATGATTTATTTACATGTCAAATATCTAAATCCACATGACACGATGAGAAAAATACAAGTAAAAACTAAAAAGGTTAAAAAAATTAGAGTAAGAAAAACAAAGTGGAGTTGGATTCACACACGTACGCACCACTGTCAGCAACTGTAGTAAAGCATTAAAAAAATAATAACTTTCCACACTCAAACCAACACATTTTTCCTACGCGGGTCATGCTAGCTGCACACGCCCAAAATTATTTTCACACCCCAAAGCGCCGCGCTATGGCCAAAGCGCGGCGCTTCGATCGACAAAACGTGCTTCGATTGACGTTTGAAACATTCGATACTGTTTGACAGACATAAAGCTGATTATGATGTTTTGTCGTTAACCCTAAGCGCCGCGCTTTGGCCATAGCGCGGCGCTTCGACCCCAACTTTCACCCTTTTTACCTTTTAAAAGCAACCTCTGATAGCATTCCGTCGATATACATCTTCATTCACAGACACTGGCTCATACATTTTCATTCATTTCAGATCAAAGGTTTGTATTGCCTTTATTCCCCATCCGTTGTGTTTCTTCAAAATAACGCGCGGTTTTGCTGTATTAGTTACATCTCTTGAAAAAACGATGTCGTGGTTAAACAACTATATTTTCGGTCAATATTCTGACGAGACAGTTGTTCCTGATTCTTACGAGGGGACCGCTATTTCTGACTCGTATGAGAAACCGGTCTCGTCCAACTTGAGGGAGGCAGAGGTTGTATCTGGCATTCATTATCGTGATAACACGGTGACGCTGGATTTGAATACCCCTGTGGAGGACCCTTACGCACAACAAGGTTATTCGAATTTCGGTTACGGTGGCGAGTACAGCTTTGTACAGCAGGAGTGTGGTCCAAACGACAGTTACGGTTGTCAACAGAGCTTACAAGGTTATTCGAATTTCGGTTACGGTGGCGAGCACAACTTTGAACATCAAGTATATTCGGACCTCGGTGACGATGGTGAGCCGGGGGATGTGTCTGTTGACGAGGAAGGCTGTTACCCGGTTACGTTTTCGTTTGATACGACGCAGACCTTTTCGTCACGTAAAGAGTTGGTGCGTTGGGTACAAGACACGACAAAAGACAACGGTTACCTCATTGTGACTAAGAGGTCGAATAAAAGAGGAGAGAATTACAAGATTTGGTTTCAATGTACTTTTGGTGGGGAGCATAAGAGTATAGCTACACAGAGGAAAACGGGTAGCAAGAAAATAGGCTGCCCGTTCGAGATGATCGGGTTTTCGGAATCATCCGGAAGTGTTTGGAGGATCGAGGTGACGAAGGCGAAGCATAACCACACTCCTATTGAAAACTTAGAGGGTCACGCGTATGCGAGAAGGCTTTCTTCGGAGGATACAAAACTGGTTAAGGAGCTGGCAGAGCAAGACATTCCTAACCAAAGTATCTGGCGAACGCTGACAAAAAACAATCCGGCTAGAAAGCTTATTCCGAAAGATATACACAACGCTGTTCAGAAGATCAACGCCGAAAAAAATGTCGGTAAGTCTCCGATGCAAAAACTTGAAAGCATTCTTCTCGAAAAAAATTACACTTATTACATGCGCACGAATGAGATATCGAACGAAGTTGAAGATGTCTTCTTTGTTCACGAACATTCATTCACTATGTGGTGTGCCTTCCCGCATGTGCTAATGATTGACGCCACCTACAAAACGAACATGTACAACCTGCCATTTGTTCAGGTCGTAGGCATGACGTCGACAAACAAATCGTTTACGGCTGCTTGTGCGGTAATTTCCGCTGAGAAGTCAGAGAACTACCTATGGGTGTTGCAGAGGATCAAGTCTATGCTGGTAGGATGTATGGAACCGCGCGTGATTTTAACAGACAGGGATTTTGCGCTAATGAACGCGTGTGAACAAGTTTTTCCAAAAGCGCATAAGTATCTTTGTCGGTTCCATATTCAACAAAATATTAATAAGAACAGCAAGAAGAAATTCTCTGACAAGGATTGGAAAGAATTCGTACGTAGTTTTTGGTTATTGTGCGACTCTACGACCGAGGAAATATACAGGTATAACTTGGAAAACCTTGAAGCACAACTGAAAGAAGATGACCGTGAACGTAGGTATTTCTTACATAATTATGTTCAAATTTTATATAATAACAAAAACTGACTATTTACGTTTTTTTTAATTTTAGAGGTTTTTGATTATATGAAGAAATCCTGGTTGGATCCGTACCGTGAAAAGTTTGTATCATGCTGGATTAACAAAACTATCAACTTTCACCAAACTACGACCAACAGGGTTGAGGGCATGCATGCAACACTAAAAAGTCACTTTCCAAGTCATCGCAACACACTGGATAAACTTGTACTGTATGTTGATCATGTTGTTGATAGACAATACACCGAGATTAGTAGTAGCTTTGAAACAAGCCTCCGAAAAGTGATGACGCACCACAAGAAGCAGCCCATGCTTGCATATATTCTCAGAAAGGTTTCGATATATGCGATTGAGCTTTTGAGTAGGGAACTAAAACGTAAGGAAGACGGGTTGAGAGCCTACGGTGCAAGCTGTGGTTGCCAACTTTTTACCAGCTGTGGTTTGCCATGTGCCTGTCGTTTGGAAAAGTTGGAAAATCATGGTAATTAATATCTTTGACCTTTCTCGTTATGATTCTGCCACCTAATTTGTTTTCGTCCACAGGTCAGCAACTCCGGATCACACACATAGACGTGTTCTGGAAGAAGCTTAACTTCAAGCCTGCAAAGAAAAACATAGAGGATATCGATGTAGACGCAGAATTTGAAAAATTGAAACAAAAGATCGATCCAACACCCCCTCAGGTGAAAAGGAGCTTCTTTGAAAAGTTTCAGCAAATCCTCAATCCAGGGAACAATAACAAAAAACCTCCTGCTGTTCTGAAGAAAACTCGTGGTCGCCCAACATTGAAAACGCAGGAAGAAAGAAAGGTTGAAGCCGCTAGAAAAAGCTCGTACATTCCGTCGGAAGAAACTTGGGTCGAGGCCTCAGATGATCTTCCCCGTCACAGCTCGTACATATCACTCGAAGATTCTAGAAGACAAAAGAATACCAAACCGATCAACCTGCACCCTGATTTCCCGATGATCAAGCTCGGTCCTAAGACGGATATAGCGATCCGCCACTACGCATCTCAGATTCCCGAAGTGATCCATCCATACATCGTTAGAATAAAGGACGTGAAACCAGATGGTCATTGTGGGTTTCGATCGGTGGCTGTTGGGTTAGGAGTGAAACAGAATTCATATTTGATGATCCGGAAACAACTTATAAAGGAGTTACGTAGGAACGAATCGCTTTGGAGGCAGTTTTTCGATCCGGAAAACATAGGACATTATGATGCGCTGCTTAGACGGATCAATTTCAAGGGGGTGGGACGAGCAGATATCGAAAATTACATGACGATGCCTGAGACGGGGTTTCTTATTGCCCAACGATACGGTGTGATTGTTCACAGCTTCGACATGCGTGGGAGCTGTACAATTTTCCCTCTGCTGGGCGGGCCAAACGAAGCTGAGGAACCTCACCTGGTGGTTGCGGTTGTGTTCGTCGACCATGGGCATTTCATACATGTAGAGCTTAGAGGTTGTTATCCAATGCCTCCCCCAAACCCACTCTGGACAGCACACAGAACAGATCGGGCAGCAGCCTGGCATACATTGTACCGGGATCAGATCAACGCGTACGAAATGCTTATGTATCGTGCCCCTGACCTTAATGTAACCCCATATGTTCACGATGTAGGTTAAATGTGTTTAATAATAATCACGTTTGTGCTTGTTCAATATATGCGTTACATCACGTTCAATACGCACTTATACGACCCAAAATGACCATATACATCATAATACTACAATTAATGAAAAAATACGTCATGTTCATGTGCGGTAGGCGGCTGATACACATAATACCTCTCACAGGAGTACTTGTGGTTTCAAACCAAAATGATACGATATAACGGAATAAGACATCACACGTAACCGATTTGATCCGGAACTTGCAGTATAGTCCATATATAATAAAAAATGAAGTATAATGGAAAAAACGTAAAATTTAGACTATTATCGACGCGTTTGTGAATTAAAAACAATTTAAAAAAAATAAAAAAAGGCCTTAAACGCCCCGCTATGACCAAAGCGCCCCGCTTTACCCTTGAAGCGCCCCGCTATGGCCAAAGCGGGGCGCTTTGGTCCCTCGCTATACCTGAAGCGGGGCAGCTTCTCCCCCACTTCAACACAACACACAAAACACACACACAAGGTGCGATTACACACACTTCGATCCGGATATCTTCGTTTTCAATATTTCGACCGCTAAAAAGGTAAATCGAACACCCTTAGTCGTTTTCTTTAACTGTAAATGTTTGATATTTGATTGATTTGGGCGTTTGGATCGATTGGGGGGGGGGCTGTTCTTCATCACGAAGAACCAAAGCGCCGCGCCGAGGCCAAAGCGCGGCGCTTTAGTTCATGTTTATTTTTTTTTTAATATTATTTGTTTAATATTATTTGTTTAATATTGTTTGTTTATTATTTAAATTATATTTAATATTTGTTTATTATTTTATATTTAATATTATTTGTTTATTATTTAAATTTATATAAATAATATTATTTGTTTATTATTTAAATTATATTTAATATTATTTGTTTATTATTTAAATTGTTTAAATAATATTATTTGTTTATTATTTTATATTTAATATTATCTTATCAACGTGCAGGGATGGATTCTTCTGATGACGAGATTGAGCATATGGAGGCTGAGGGAGATGTGGGAGAGCAGGGAGAGCCGGCATGTCCGTACCTGCAGTTTCCGGCGGCGTCACGGGCGAGGGGGAGATGCGCGAGGTTGCGCGCCATCCCCATTGGGGAGCATGTAGGGATAGACTGGGGCCTGCTGGAGACCGTGGGAGAGGCCGCGCGGGCGCGTGAGATAGTTGGACTAGATACTCCTTGGTCGCGCCTATTTGAGTTAGCGATGGAGGACTCGTATCCTGAGGTTACGTGGGAGTTTCTTTCCACGTTTACATACGCGCCGCATCCGGCGGATTACGTCGAGGACCCGGATTTTCCAGTCCACGAGGTTACATTCCGTCTCGCCGGTCAGGAGTTTCAGATGAGTGTGCGGCAGTTTGTTGTGCATACAGGTTTGTTTAAATAATATTATTTATTATTTTATATTTAATATCATTTGTTTATTTAATGTTATTTGTTTATTTAATATTATTTGTTTATTATTATTATTTATTTATTTAATGTTATTTGTTTATTTAATGTTATTTGTTTATTTAATATCATTTGTTTATTTAATATTATTTGTTTATACAGGTTTGTACACAGAGGCCGAGCTTGATACTGATTTATATACGCAGGCGGTTACGATGATGGACAGGCAGACGCTTATCAGTTTCTGGAGGTCCATTTCCACTAGACCCTTTGGGAAATCCTGGCAAAAGGCCACCTCCATTAGAGACCCCTTGTTCCGATACTTGCAGCATGTTATCGCGGCAACTATCGTGCCGCGGGGTGCCAGCAGGGAGAAGGTCAACCTCGGTGACCTTTTCTTTCTATACTGCCTACTGCGGGGCCAACCCTGCAATCTAGCAGCCTGCCTGGCAGATTACTTTGCCACCGCATACCACCGGCAGCTCCGCGGGTGGGTGCACACTGGCTCATTCATCACCGCCATCGCTCGCTCGCTCGGGATCGTGCTCGAGGGAGATCCGCTGCTGTCCGATCCGGTCCCGTCTACCAGGTTGGGCCGCGCGTCAGTTTCTAGCATGCAGATCACCCGTCGCTTTGATGTTGGTTTGAGGTTTAGGGGCATGGACGGGCAGATTTGGCAGCCGGAGCCGGTGCCGGAGGTCATCCCGGTTGTTATTGAGTTGAGGCCTGGAGTGTTGGCCCCTCCTGCTGAGCAGGCGGCCGCTCGGCAGGCTCAGCTACAGGCTCTGGGACTCGATGAGTTCCCGGGCCAGCCTCAGGCTGAGGCTGAGGCTGAGGCTCAGGCTCAGGCTCAGCCTGAGCCTGTATTAGAGGATCCGGCTCAGGAGGAGCATATCGAGGAGATACTGGTACCACCAGTTCAGCCAGCTCCGGAGCCGCCACAGTACCCGCAGCACGTTTACGCTGACCTGCCTCCGGTAGCGCGTGAGGTGGCTCGGGACTTCGACCGGCGCCTGAGACGCCAGGCCGCACGCCAGGACTGGATCATCGAGACGCTCGTTTCTCTACGAGAGGTCGCTGGGTTGCCTCCACTTCCCCTCCCACCGTCCCCACCGCACGAGGATTAGTACCTTAGTTTGTTTGTATAGTGTTTTGTTATGTATTATGTAGTCAGTTGTACCTTTTTGTTTTGTATGTACAAACTGATATATATTTACATCACGTTGGTTTTGGATTGTTTACGTTTAATTCTTATGGCTTTCTGTACAATTTATTTAACGTGTTCGTTTAATTTAACAAAATAAACTAGGTTAACAGTTTATAAAGACGCACTTATATTATATACGTTCTATAAAAATAATGACGTAAAAAAACGTAATTATAAAACAACGTATTATAAAACTCAAATACAATTTTTTCCTCCAAAAAACACTACCAAACTAACCCACATCCCACCTATTTCAAAAAAAAAAACAACACAAATTACAGCCAACACTTTTTGTCTTTTTGCACACTCGAAGCGCCCCGCTTTGGCCATAGCGGGGCGCTTTGGACAAAGTCAACAGACAAGGACTGACAAAGTCAGTCCTTGTCTGTTGACCTTGTCCAAAGCGCCCCGCTATGGCCAAAGCGGGGCGCTTCGAGTGTGCAAAAAGACTAATGCCGTGCGCGAATAGACCAGGCCTATATTAAAGTTCCTTTTTCACATGTTTAACAAGATTGGACCCTCAAACTTTACCCATATTACATCACAGTACTTGAACTTTCATATTATATACTAACCCAACCAACTAGAATTTACTACATTGTAGATTCTTCATTTACGATTTTAGTCCTTCATTTATTGCCTTTGTTACTACATTGTAGATTCTTCATTTACGATTTTAGTCCTTCATTTATTGCCTTTGTTGTATATTTAGACCAAGTAAGTAAAAGGCTAAATAAAAACACTTTTTTATTTACCCATCGGTGGGTATCGGGTATACCCACTAATTTGTTGAAAGATATACATTGGGCTTTCCAAATACATTTTTTTACTATTATAATTAATATATATTATTTATACAACTACTATTATGAATTAAAAAATACATTACATAATATAAGTTTTATCATAAATTAATAATAACTTTATAATACATATACACTTATATGCATATACTTCACAACATACAAAATATAAATACTATTATCAAATACATATACTAAAAGAAAATTTATTGTTTCACATTATGAACATACTATAATAAATCACTTATAGATAAGGGTTAATTGAAAATAAAAATATAAATTAAAAAATGCGGGTATATGATCGGGTATATAGTTCGGGTAAATGGGTATGTGGTTTCGGGTGATCGGGTCGGGTATCACCTTATCCCATACACGACCCATACCCGCGAAAATTTTTAAAACTAATCCCATACCCGACCCAATACCATATCGGGTATCAGGTATACCCGTCCCATTTGTGTCGAGTTTCAAGCAACAAATCAAAAGGGATGTTGCAACTACGTGACATGTATTGTAAGACTCTCAAGCAACAAATCAAACCCCATATAGAAACATGTATATACGAGTGCGGAATCAAATCAAGAATTCATTTGTATACATAATTTATTGAAAAGAAATCAACCTAAGTAAACCCAAACTTGTAGTAGCGAGTCAATCATAATAAATGGTGTATATTTATTTATGGTTTACAATTACGCAATCATAATAAATGGTGTATATTTATTTATGGTTTAGAATTACGCAGGGGAGTATTTACAAGTGTCAAATCAGACTTAATTATCTTTACGTAATGTAACAATGTCCTCTCATACCAATCAATATTATCTTTTTACCCACAAGAAGCTCAAAATTTTGTTTTTTGGGCGCACCCATTTTGAAACTACTCCTACTTAAGAATGTTTAATTATGGAGCTCCCTAGTTGTCTAGTGTCCAAAGCAGATAAAAGAGTTTAGGGATCCAGATCACACATTCCTTATGAATCAACAATCTCTCTTGTACACAACCAATCTGAGATTTGCATGAGGTGTTACTAACACAACTTTTAGAGACTTATCATCTTCAATAAGGTTTCATCAACTATCTCAAGCCTAACCAATGTACAATTTACCTACGATGTTACACATAATCCCTCAGCTCCCCTTTACGAGGATAGCTTGATCGTCATCAACTTTGCAATACCATATCATGTTGTCCAAGCTTGTCCTAAGAGGTTCACAGTGTCCTTATGGTTCAATCCATCTTAATTTGGGGGTTAGGTATCCAAGTTTACTGTCATGAAGCTGCATTTTCAAGTTCCACGCAGTGTCCTCTGTTTCGCAAGGACCAATCACTCTATGTAGCTTATAATCATGGATAGCTGGTTTTCTTCTGCCATGGACTCATAAAAGGAGTTAACCCAAACTCCCAATCAAGGGGACACAAGAATTGCAAACATTTTCGATATAGATCTTTAATTAACTTGTGATGCACCATGAAGGAATACATAGAATTAACTAAGAATCCATAGGGTTAAGTTCATTTGTGACAACCCTCTTGATTGTGAACACTTGTGAACTAACTCTAGCCCTTGATTATCAATACACAAGTGTAAACACAAGTGTAAATCAATGGTTAGGATTTGTTCACTCAGTTCACAAATACACTAGTGTTCACTCTAGAACTCCACCCAGAACCTATATGTATAAACACATTTACAAGTAGATACGATCTTTAAACATTAGACCCGTCACATTATTATTTATATAACTTGAAGGACTAAAACCGTTGGTTCCCAAAGTTTAAACATGAAACGTGAAACGCCCCTTTATAAGAAAAGCCACCCAATTTTTCCAACTCCTTTTCTTTCTCTTTCCCTACCTCTTGTCTCTTCACTGTTCACTCCACACAAGCCTTGTTGGCTTGTTATCTCACCTCCACCCTCTCTGCCGCCGTGCACGGCGGCCTTACCATCTGAGGCAACAAAAGGGTACCAATCATGTCAAGTTTATATGGTCAAAACTTGACTTATTCACCAGCTAGAGCCCCATCTTCTCCACACATATGGGCCAACCCAGATGTAGAAAGGTGTGATCTTTTTTCATTTCAAGAAACAGAAATCTGTGTTTGTTTTTGAATCTTGATGATGACCCACTTCAAAAGTTTTGATTTTTATTGTTTTGAGATTAGTTTTACATGTGTTTTTGGTGGTGTTGTTGTATGCTTGCAGTTCTTATCTTGCAGAGCTACTTGAAGAAAAACTGAAGCTTGCACCTTTCATGAGAATTCTTCCATTTTGCACTAAGTTGTTGAATCAAGGTTCAATCTTTTTTATGCACTGTTTGGATCTAGACATGCTTATGAATAAAGATGCAATCAATCTGTTCTTGGCATTTGTGAATTTGATCTTTTGTTATGAATCTTGAAACTTGTATAATACATTTTTAATTTAGATGCTGATTTCAAGATCTTTTAATTGATTTCTCAAATTTGTATTGATGTGTTCTTTGTTAATCTGTTGATGTGCATTGATTTGTTGCTTGTCATGGATTGTTTGTTTGTTTGTTTGTTGTGATTTCATTTGAGAGATCAAAGTTCATTACTTGTACGGTTTCGGATCTTGGAAAACACATTTTCTTGAAAATAAATTTGAATAATGTAGTGTAGATGGGTTGGAAGTTACAATGTGCACTTATAAACATACTAGAAATCGCTCGATTGTTTCCTCTAAATGTAGTAAAATTATCTTGCAGATTAGTAATGTTATTAATCTACTTCATTCACAGAGATATTCAGGGCTTCCACAGCGATACCGAATCAAGGTTTTAATGACTTTGATAGAATGCAACGTGGTAGCCCGAGTCCTTTGCATCCTTTAGACGTTATTTCTGATATCGATGCAAATGGTTTAATCCGTTGGAATGGAAATGCGGGCTGGAGTCCTCTTCAACACGAGGTAAATATGAGTTTTCTTATGCTATAGTTTTTTTGGTTAAATAATTAAATATATACTATATTTTCTCTTTTTAAGTATTGTATTATTTGTATATGAGTATGACTAGAGGTGGTAATCTCAACCGCTTTACATATGAATGGGTTGATTTGTACTCGGTTTTATTCGTAATATGTCAAAGGGGTAAATAATTGAAAACATTAGCTATAAAAGGAACATGTTGCATAGGTTAAACGGTTGAGAAGAGTGTATTTTTAATGCATACAACCTCCTAAATATCTAAAACATTAGCTAGCGTGTATATTTAACACTAAAAGATCATGACAGGTATGCACAAAACATCATATTGTTATTGTATTGATGTAGTATCTGTAATCATGCACTAATTATTCATCAATAGAATAAAATCGACCTGTTATTCAATACCCCGGTTTAGCCCATCTTGCTACCTATATGTAAGGTTATTGATTATTAATATGAATAATTAATGAATTTCGGGGAAGATACACATGCTTTTTATTCCATTTTGGTCCAAGACTACATTTTTTTTATTGTATATGCAATTTTCGTCCATACATAGCATGGTTTTTTAACGTTTCAGATAACACAACTATAGGTCGTGAAATAGGCATGTTGAATGGATCATAATTGATGATTTTGTATAAAGAGTCACAATGGGTCGGGTTGACTCGCTAACACTATTTAGTTCATTTCTTTAGTTTAAAAAAGAAGTGATATATTACATATAAAATTACAAAAGCTAATATATAAATAACGATCGATCTTCTTGGAAGCTTTTAAACAGTTTGACATTTTTTATTAAACTTCACCGTTTTGATCGGTAACAAACTGGAAAAAGCAAAAGTAGGTTGGTGTTTTGCACAACTAACCCTACCAACACATGCTTTTTGTTCATAGAGATTAGGTATGCCACAAGGATTGCCAATGGATCAATGGAATGCAGCACCAGCAAGCCCGAGTTCATTCATTACAAAGAGGATCTTGCGTTTGGATATACCCGTAAACAACTTCCCTAATGTACGCTATACGTCTTTAAATAAGATTAATTGGAAATTATTTTTGTTCCATTTCCATAATCTTGTATCAAATGGAAGAACTTATTGAGGTTTTTTTTTTTTTTTAACATCATCAGTTCAACTTTGTTGGGAGGCTTCTAGGTCCTAGAGGCAATTCGTTGAAGCGTGTGGAAGCCTCAACAGGCTGTCGTGTCTTCATTAGAGGCCAGGGCTCCATTAAAGACCCTGAAAAGGTAAACTTACATAGAATAATACTTATTATGTAAATCTGTATTTAATACTTTGACTAAATAATAGACTCGTTTAGGCTCATGTGTCTAGTCAAGCTCGATATGTGAAACTCGTCCAGATTTTATGTATTTTTATAACCATGTGTACAAATCACATCCTTTTAGCTAGTGGTGGCAAAACGGGCCGGTTGGGTAACATGTTAGAATGGTAACTTTTTTTATGTGTTGGGCTGGGTTAATGAAACATTAATTTATGTTTATTTATCTTATAAAGGTTAGGTACAAAACATTAATATATATTTTATATAAATAGAAGTTAGGTATTAAGTATGATTACAAAAACAATAGTGTTACTATAATGGTCTAATTTTGAATAAGCAACTTAGGAGGTTGTATGAAATAAAATACACTTTGGGCAACGTTTGACTCGTTTGACCCACTTGACCCGTTTCAAGTTCCTTCTGATGTTACATACTTATTCTGATTGTAACATAACTCAATTCTATCCATTTCTAAGTATATAATTGCGACACATATGGTTATGTGGAAGGATATGAGAGAACTCCGAGCGTGGAAATATCCAGTCTTTCAAGAGTTGTGTGTTAAATATCGTATCTTTATTTTTTGTTAAAACAAGCATACTCTTAACATGGAAATATCTGTTTTTTTATCAATTCTTTGTAATTTCTAAAGTTGTTAATTGTGTAATTTTGTTTTCAAAATAGGAGGAGAGTTTGAGGGGTAGACCGGGCTATGAGCATCTTAATGAGCCACTTCACATTTTGATCGAGGCCGAGTTGCCTGCAACCATTGTTGACGTTCGTTTGAGACAAGCGCAAGAAATCATCGAAGAGCTGCTCATACCAGTGGTATGTTAACATTCTTCTCCTGCATTATTATACTTGTACCTCATGCGGTCACATCTGTACAACATCTAGCATACAAGTTACTAAATTTGGCAATTCAACCCATTTAGGGGCTGTTTGTTAGCCTCTTAATGATTCCATATTTCCATTACGAGGCTACCTCTGAATCACTAAGAGTTAAGGGTGTTCGGTTCACAAAAATAACACATCTTAATGGTTGTTCAATTGACCACCGCCAACCACCACCACCCACCACCGCCAACCACTACCACCCGTCACCGCCAAGCACCACCACTCACCAACAACACTGCCAACAACCACTATCACCACCCGTTTGCGCCTATCGCCTAGGCCCTAATCAGTGCCTATGCGCATAGAGTGCGCTTCGCGCCTTTGATAACTATGTTATTACTGAAATAGTATGAAGTTAGACAAAAGATACCGTTTTGACCCACTATACAACTTGCTTGACCTACTCGTTTCGCCACCTCTCGAAGCTCCTGATTATTTTTCTCATTTCAGGACGAGTCTCAGGATTTGTACAAAAGGCAACAATTGCGAGAGCTTGCTATGCTGAATTCCAGCTTGAAAGAAGACAGCCCACAGCCCAGAGGCAGCGTGTCACCTTTCGGGTCGAGTGGCATGAAACGGGCCAAGACTGCTTGGTGACTGGCCATGTAGGCTCTTCTATTCATAATGCGCAACCCGTCAATGCATGCCCATTGTTCGTGGGCCCGAATGGGTGGATTTATACAATCTTGTTGAGACCAGTGTCGTTTTGGTGAGACGAAACAAGGAAAGAGAAAGATCTTATTATAATTTTGTTTTTATTTTGTTTATGTAGCAGATTTTGAACTGTATTGGTCTATTTCGTTTAGGAAGTAGAAACAGTTATTGGATTAATTTATTACTGACATTTAAGTGAGTTTTTGTGTTACTATACATACGGTTTTCGAGCTTCGAAACAAACTATGGTTTGAGATATTGGATCGGGTTTGGAGCTAGGGGTGCTAGAACCAATGTTTTCAGAACCAGACTAATCAGGCTAGGAACATGCTACATCATGAATCCGGTTGAGGTTAATGGAGGCCCGGGGGTGCCCCGGCCCTAGAGGTGCACAAACCGATTAATTTTAATAACTGGTTCTGTTAACCGGTTAATTTGACTTTTAGACTTTAACCGGTTATTTTTGTTTAACTGGTACGGTTAATTACTTTAAC